>PVLD010004307.1:0-127339 GCA_004027595.1 Dinomys branickii
TTTATGTTTCTAAAATAAAAAAAAAAAAAAAAAGAGAGTGGAAGATGAGTATTTGTTAACACTGAAGACAGGGAAGGCACCTTAGAAAGGACACATACCCTTTCTCTGGGTCAGATGAGATATCGGAATTTTGCCTGTCCAGGAGAACACCCATAAAAGCCATGTCCCAGTTTAGTGTTCTGGGCAGGTCTCCCTCAGGAGGCTGAACCTGAGACACAGTGGGGAGAACTGACTTCTGGGTGACACCAGAAGGAGCTATTTCTAAAAACAGCACACTTCTGGGACCAAAATGCTTTAGATTAAGGGAGGATCTCCAACCTTTCTTCTTCTCCTAGGTCTAGTGCTAGATAATCTTGTCCAGGCTTTTAACTATCCCTTGTAAAACTTTGACAAACAGTGCTTACTCTGCCAGCTAGTTAAATGCTCTTAGAGCAGCTGCCACTTTTTAAAGCAGAGGAAAGATTTCCCCAGCATCTCTTTGGTGAATCCCCATTGAAGCCAATGGCTGATGGAATGTTGATCAGACACACAGCTGGATTCCTCTCTGGAGACTGATCTCTGGTTGTGTAGTTGTGTGGGCCAGCAGAAACTATGAACAATTGAGAGATCATGGCCAGGGCTACTCTCTGGTGGATACCCAAAGGTTCCTCCATGGGAACTATCTCCTCACCACTGAAAAATCTCTGCTTACCTATTGTACATATCTCTCTCTAATAGTAAACTGGGAATTTTCCATAAACTTTTCCTCTGAGACACAACTATCCCACCTTTCAGAAACTAGGCTAGGGCAGCTCGCAACAATTTACATTTCACAGCTGCTATCAAGAAATGAGGTGCATTTATGCCTTATAAATGCTGACTGAAAGTAAAATGAGATTCTTGTCAGTTTTAACTAATATGCCTTTAGCAGTGTTTAAATATGATTGCTAGAGGATAAATATGTTTAACCTGTGAGCTCCAAAATTTGAAAATATAGTCCTGTCCTGTTTCTGGAAAGTTTGTCTTGGTGATTAGATACACAAGTGCCTTGGAGATTTCTTTGCCCTACTGCCCAGTGTGGCATTTCTCAGGTCAAGTTTCTCTTATCTACAGAGGTGACCTCTTTCAAACAAAACGGTCCTCTCTTTCCAACTCGCCTTTTATATATGGCCTCTTCCAAAAGAATAAATAAACAGTAATAGTTTATCATTGGATTAATAATATGACCCAATGACTCTGGGCTGATCAGATCCTCAATCTCCAGGAGTGTGTGGCAAATGCAAAAAAATGAAAAGAGGCAAATAGAATGGTATCAGGGCTCCAGGAGGATCAGAGCCCGCTCCCAGAAACAAGTGCTCTGGAAAAAATGTTTAGTACTGTATTAAAATATAAAGTGAACCTCTAGACAAAAAAGAAAGAAAAAATTATCTTTGCACAAAAACTCCAATTTAGTGCTTATGTAGTAAAAACTTGAAAAAAAATCCAGATGGTGAACAAACTGTGGTACTTCAGTCCAGCGAATTATTACTTAGAAAATCAACAGGAATGTGCTCTTTATAGTCTGAATGAAAAAAGCCCCTTTCAAAACTATACATTTGCATGGTTTATGATTGCACTTACATAACACTTTCAAATGGAAAATACAGAAATGCAGAAGAGATTAACAATTGTCAGTTAATAGGGAAAAGCAGACATGCAGGAAAAGTGGGTGGAGCTATACAATAGTAACATAGGTCCTCTTGCATTGATGAAAGTATCCTGTATCTTGCTGTCTCATTGGAAACATCCTGATAGGGATATAAGGCCAATTTTGAGTTTCATAACTAAGAGAAATTTGGAAATAGACACATATGTTCTTATCTAGTATAAATTAAAAATGCATATGAATCTATAGATCACTTTAAAGAAACTGTAATTCAAAAAGAAAAAAATAGTCACAACTAGAGACCATACTCATAAGTGAAGTAAATCAGACCTGCCTGTGTAAGCTATGTATTGCCTCACTAGTGTAAGAATCTGAAAGAGTGAAGAAAACTAGGAGGTATGATAGACATTTTGAAATGAAAGGAAAATGCTCAAAAGTAAAGGGCAACTGGGGTGTGGGATAAGAGAAGGGAAAGAAAGGGAAATCATGTATGTATGTATATACAGGATAGCTAACAGTTGTAGTACTGTCTTCTATTGCTTTACTGAAAGGAACAGTTAATGATTACTTGTTTGGTCAATATTGCATGTCTCTATTTGTTTTCCTGAGAAACCGTTTTGAAGGTATCAGTGCATAATACAACAACCACTGATAATTTCCTACCACTTTGTCTGTAACTCTGTATTATCTGTATTGTTCTTATGCTATTTTGTAAATATCTGTCTGTCTGTTTATATGCTTTTCTTCTTTTATTTTAAAATAAATAAAAGCAAAAGCAAAAAAAATGCAAGAGCAAATCCTTAGTTTTCAATGCTCAGGCGTTCATACAATTTGCAAAAATGTGTAGAGTAGACATTCAGACTTTTTGAGAGCTGTCAGTGAACATGAAAGTTACACCACATTTTGTATCTCATTTTAATGTCTTTCATTTGGTATTGCCTGAGAATTTGAAAAAGTGAGGCTTCTTTCAATCTTAAATTATTTGAGTTAGAGATATATTTTATATAGTAGGAATAAAGGAATATGGAAATAAAGGAAATATTTTAAGTAAAGATCAGCTATACATGTGTGTTATGCTTTGTGTCTGGATGTCTCTCTACAGCCTCAGGCAGTCATGGGGGAGCTTCTAGAGCTTGGAACTTATTTATGGTCCAGTGCTGCATTTACGGGTATGAGTACTACACCCATCCTGGCAGGCAGCCTGCATACAATATAAGGGAGGGAAAGAGGCTTGCTCTTCGCCTCTTCCCTTTTTGTTCTTGTTACTTTTGCTGTCTTGTGCAGCCATGAATTGTCCCCTTCTGCCATGTGGCATCCTGCCATGGAGCCGGCTGAATATGGACTGAAACTTCCACATACTGTGAGCTAGACCTTTCCTTCCTTCATTTTGGGTGTCAGTTATTTTAACCCAGCAACAAGAGAAAAGTAAGTAAGACAATGTGCAATAATTGAAGAAGAATATAAAATATTTCCTATAAGGAAAATACTTCAACACTTTATGACTTACTATAATGGAACATTTTATCAGTATTGTTAACAAGAATCTCTCAGTCTAATGGATAAGTATTCTGCATGCATTGTAGAGTCAATTAGTATTGTAGCACGAGTTATTCCTTGAAAGATTTAGAAATATTTATATTATACTTAAATTGAAAATAAAAGCAAACTAAAATATATATTAAGGAATATGTATATGGTGCTCTATATATAACATTTCATATAATATTATTAATTACAAAATGTGTAGCACTTTCAATTTTAAATATACACTTAATTGTTTGAGTAACTGTGGTAATGAAGTCTATTTTCTGTAAAAATGAAATACGAAATAACTAACAATTTATAATATATGAGTTTATTAGACTTCAGTGTTATTGGGCTATTCATCTGTATTTTACTTCTCATTTATCTTTTCTTAATTTGTGTATGGCAATAAAATGAAAAGGAATAAATCTATTAACACTGATGTAGTTAGTAGATTTTGAGACAGGGTCTCGCTATGCAATTCAGGCTGGCTTTGAGCTTACTTTGTAGCCCAAGCTGGTCCTGAACTCACAACGATCCTCCTGCCTCAACCTCCTGAGTGCTGGGATTACAGGTGTGTGCCACCATGCCCGGCTTTACTGATGTCCTTTGAAACATTCAAGAAGCTTAATTAAAATATTTTGTCAATGAATTTCCTGTTAATTAAAATATTCTTGTACATAATTACAAATGCTTGACACATATATGGAATGTAAGGCAAAATCTGATGTACTAGATGAAAAAATTAATAAATAAATAACTTGCTTGTAATGTAAGTTAATTTATTTTATTGATTTTTCACATCTTATAAATTTCTGACTAGTTCTTTCAGAGTACACATGAACTCAATACACATAGGACAATGTCAAAGAGGATTTTACTCTGATGTGTAATGGCAAATGTAATGTCAAGGAAACCTCCAAGAACGAAAATAAGGTTTAACCAAACCATAGTAACATGAGTGGGTGCAAAAATAAAAGTAAAATAGATAGCACAGGAAGGAATGATACAGAATCCATTTTAGAAGAAAGAATAATGAAGAAATATGTTAAAAATTACAATGTCCTTTTATTACAAATTAAAATTCCAACATATTTTTAAAAATCAATATGTGAACTTCAAAAGTTGAATAGTAAGAGAAACAAGTCAATCATCATGGGCACAAAATCAAAAGTTGTATAAAACATGTTACAAACATAAGATAATTTTTTATATTAAATCATTGAGACAAAAATCATAATCAGTGAATTTTGAAGAAAAGAATTAAAATTATTAAATTAATAACATGATATGTGTGACAAAAACCCATTTAAAAATTCTGAAGTGGAGAACTCTAGTTAGGATAAAGCAAAAATTTCATTACACGAAGAAATAGTTTCTATGTATTTTATTGATGAAAATTTTTTCATTCACTTATATTTCTTCCCTAGCCCAAACTTTCTATTATAGTGTTTACATTTTAGCAATTTATTTTGAAGTATTGCCTATTACATATTATTCTTGAACAGAATATAATTGTTTTAGGTATTTTAAGATGTATTATTTAACACAATTATAACTGTACCTTTATGAACTATAAATTTTAAATTTTGCTTAAAATATTTCTTTTAACCCTACCATGGCAAGCATATCCTGAGTCATTTTTTTCCTAATGTCCTAAAATTTTAGTTCTTAATTTTATGCTTCTATTACTGTCCCCGAACTGACTTTTCAGTTAGGGCACAACAGTGCAACAGAAAATTAACAGTCTAAAGTTATTTTGCTTATTCTTTAAAGATAATTTTACTTCAGTGCAACAATGTATTTGTGAATCTTTCTCTACAGACCCTATATATTTTCTACATCTTTTTGTCTTTCTGGTTTTCTAGATTCACTAAGGAATTAATTAAGGAATATTAATTAAGGAATAAATAGAGGAAAACCTTACATCTTCTGGTGGCCTTCATTTTTTAATTAAATCTTGTTATTTTAAAATTTAATGTGGTGATTATAATGTGTTCAAATTTGGTACCTATTATTCAATGAAAAGTAGTTGTCTGCTGCCCTTGGTATATTAAGTATTTTAGGAATAATGAGCATTGCATTTTATTAATCATACTGTCTGATTTTATTGAAAAGATTAAATGATATTTCAAGTTGATCTTTTAATATGTTTGTAATTCTATAATAGATTTGCTAGGAGTAAACTAGACCTATAGGCACAAGGTAAAATCAATTCATCATTGTATTCTACATTTTTAATAGTTGAATTTCATTTGATAATTTTTCTTATAGACTATTTTACCTATTTCTTTATCCCAGTTTGAAGATCTTCAGCACAGGACTTGTCTCCTTTCATGTTACAAAGCACAAACCCCAAATGAGGCAACAGAATGATATAGGAGACACGCAGTCAAACTTTGAGTCAATGCTCTAGGGAATTTATCAAATGCAGTGGCATTATTGGATGAATTTGAAATCTACAGATGGAGGCAAGCATGGCAACCACAGCAGCAAATAAACCCAAATATGTCAAATTCTGCATGGTTCACTCAATTTCCCATGCTAGCAGTCCAGGAGGAAATGTACCCATTTCCAGGCCTAGACATTTGCTTTAATTTTTCCTGTTTTATACGAGATATAACTCAAGCAGTAATTTCATATCAATTGATATTAAGTACTCTAGAAAATTAATTGATCATCAGCTAACCAAGTAAATGATAAATGTTACAGATTACTTCAATTTAGAACTACTGGACATAGAGATGATTATGATCAATCTGCTAAGAGATTAATTTAAAAATGGGACTGCTTCCCTGAGCAGGTTGGAAATTTCAACAGAATGATGGACTTTCAAGAAAGAGGTATGCGAAACACTAGGAAGAATTACACTGATAATGACTCTTTCTGAGAATCACCACTAGAAGTGACACAACTAAGTAAAGGATTGGCAAACAATGACATGAAGAACAAACATTTAAATGTGATTTTTAAGAGCTGTGTGATAGTATGAAACTACACAGCATATACTTTCTGAATTTTAGTATGAGAAAATACCAAAGTTAGAAAAGAAAATATAGTTGAAAAGATAGAAGCAAAGATTTTACAAATTTATTTCTCTTAAAACATAACTAAAATACATGGGTAGAAAATCTTAAATCAGAATGAACAGTATATAGAGAAACATAAATGTTTGTGTTCTGTTAGTAATGGTACTGAACCAAGAAGAAGAAATGATTTATTTGATGTATTGTAAAAAAAATTACAATGCCAGAATTCCCTACAACAAAATTAGAGATGTTTTCCAATAATAACAAGTAAATGAATTAATTTTTACCATATCTGTTCCAGTGTTATTTAAAACATTATTCCAGAAAAAAAGCAATTTACACTTAAGCAGTCGAGTCTTGATAATTATACAAATTAAATAGTTTTCTTATTTTTAATTACTTATGCCTGCCATAGAAAGAGTAATAATATGAGGTGTAGTTTGTAACATATGTAAAGTAAAATAAGTTTTCAAATTATGAGGAGGAGGAACTACATCATTCTAAGATGGCTATCCAGTGTGTTAGGATGTTAAGATGAATGAGATGAATAGCATTTTATTAGGTATATTACAATATATTTAAACAGATCACATTGTGATTTTTCAGTGATTCATGCATTTCTAAAATCTCATAATATTGCACATAAAGGGGGTAGATTTATCTGTTTATAAATTATATTGAACATGCAATAAATACAAGAATGAACCTGAATGAGATAGAAAAAAGAGGAAAGAAGCACAGTGGCTTATGGTGACTACACTTTGTGGAGCCAGGCATGGAGGTTTTTGTAGCCACTGTTGATTTCATCGCTCATCAGACAAAGTAAGAAAAGTGGGGCATGGCCACGTCTGAATGGAAATGGGAAAGAGCTGTATGATAAGTCATCTTTCATCTCAAAACCAAGTCAGCTGAGAATTGAAATATTAAAAATGAATTGAATAAAATATATTCTTAAATAGTAGTATAAAATGGAGACATTGGGCTAATCAGAGAAGTAACTGAAAAAATAGAGAAGTTTTTAAACTGGGTCAGTGTAAGTCAAGACAAAGCTGCTATTCTTTGTGAGACATTTTATTCCATTTTCCAAACTACACACATTTGCACATAAGCTATAAAGTTTAGATAAATTTCTTTTTATTGCAAAAATTTATAAATTGTGTCTCCAAGTAAAAAAATAAATATACAGATAAACAGTAACTTTATAGTACAGATTAAATAAAAAAATAGTATCACAAGTTCTAAGTCAAGTGGAAAATAAACAAGTAATTGCATCATGAAATTGGTAGATGTTAATTTAACCTTAAAAAGAATTACTTTTACTTAAGATTAGTGTAATCTTTTAAAGTCACCCAATCAAATTGCTATGTATTTTTAATTGGATTTTTAAAAATCCAAGTATTTACTTTTTATAAGAAACCCCACCTTAAATGTAAAAAGCATACATGGCTTAAAACATTATAAATTATACATATGTACTGCTATTTTGTTGAGATTTTATATGTGTGAAAGAAATTTCAATTTTTCCTCATATTTATCTGACATTTTACTTGTGCATCAATTTCTGGGTTGGAAATTCCTATTTCTTTTGTTTGGTTCATTTCTACTTCAATTTTCTAAAAATGTTGTTCCATTGCCTTTTCACATTGTTTCTGGTGGGACAGCGCCTGTTGTTTTGACTTACATGCTTTGATGGGCTGTATCATAACATTTTTTTTCATGCTATAAAACATGTATCATTGGTTTGGAACAATTCAAATTTGGTGTAACTTACTGACAGGTAACGTCATGGGAGTTTTTGCCTTAATTCTATTGTATTTTGACTGGTTCTTTAACAGTTTTCATCAAGTTGAAGATCTTTGAACATTGATTTAAAAACATTTTTACTCTTCTTTTATCTACTCTCCTTTCTAACTACCAATAAAATAGATATGAGAACACCTGACAATTGCTGAAGTGGCCTGATGTCACCTGCATTTAAAAAATATTTTTCTAGGTACAATTTTAGATCATTTGTATTGGTATGATTTTTATTTATTCATTTATAGTCACTATAATCTTATATATAATCTTAATCACTATAATCTTATCTATAATCTTAACTATGATCTTAATCTCAAAACTTTCAATTTTAGTCTTATTAATAACAATCACAAGCTCATTAAACTTTTGGTTAGGATTATGTTTCCTTGTGAGAGGCTACAAATGTCACAGATTTTCTACGTTTCTTTTTTATCTCTGGTGGGAGATAGAAGGGACACTGTATGAATAGGGCTTTTGCACTGTTATAACCCCAATGCCCTTTTCTTTTTTGAGAAAGATTCTTGTTAACTCACTAAATCCCCAAGATGGTCAAGAATTCACAATCCTTCTGTCTTATTCTTCAGTGATGAAATGATATATTTTAGTTAATAAATTTTAGCTTTTCCAACTATTATACCTAACATTTCTGCAATGTCAAATACATTAAAATATAAATATCAGTAATTCATATCATTAATAAATCTTTTAAAGACAAGTAATTACATGTAGGAACCACTTGTTATTGAAAAAATTAAATATTGAGAAGTATAGTTGAAGTGTACAGTATTAGGAACTGTTAAAAGATTTTCCTTCATTAATTTTATTTTTTAAACTCAATAAAATTAGGATTATAAAAGTAAATGATTAATCTTAAATTTCTGGTACAGTACATTAAAATTTGCCTTTAATTTATCTTATCTATAGCTGAATTATTTTTTGAATTGGAGCATATTTTAAATTAGATAGATTTCAATTTTGACATCTTTAAAACAAAAATGATAGGACTAACTGGCACATCAATAGAAAGCATAATATTTGATATATAACAACTGATAAATTTATGTTAGTCTTTTTTCACTCTAGTATTTTTACTTTTCTTTTTTTCTCTAGCAAAAATTATAAACTTTTGTTAACATAAACTTTTTTCTCAGCTACATTTTAAAATTCCATGAAAAGAGAACCTATTTTAAAAACTAGAATAATATGGAAATTTGCAGGAAAAAAGCAAGTATATTCCCTGTACTATTCTTATGCTACTCAAATTAAATTTTAGTCAGAATTATTCTCTTCAAGATTTGTTTCGCTATGCAATGAATATGTGAGGAATTAAAATTTAACAACTAAAGTTTCAATCACCAGCACAATTGATTTTTAAATAATTACCTCTGGGAAAGGAAAAAAAAAATTAACTCAAGTCCTAAAACAGGATCATGGAAGTGAATTTTCAAGATAATGAAGTTTAGCAGTGATTATGACGTATATGAATTATCCATGAGGAAGAAATTCAAATCTATAGTTACGCATTGGAAAACAAAAGTCAGTTTTACATAAAAAGTGCTGAGAAAGATTTAGATATGAACAAAGTTCTAGTCTTCCAAACTATATTAGTTATCATATTTGTGAAACTGCCTTTGTTAGTATATTAAAAATGAAACACATTTTAATTCATTTATAGTAGGTTTAAAAGTCTTGTGCTTTGTACAAGTAACAAAATAAAAATGACAATGGACAGTCAATGTATTTAGGGCTCAACTATAACCGGTGTATGTCTGAAATTATGTTTCATAAGTGTAGTGTCATTTGTATATTCCATGAAATATAGGATAAAAGAAGAACATGTCCAGGATTTGGCCATCATTTTATTCTTAACATTTATCTCATTAATGGTGGTTTCACCATTAAAGAATATTATGGCTAGTTTTCAACTGTTAAAAATTTAAATATTCTTTATTTTTGGCTTAGTAAAGTGTTCTTAAAAATACGCATTTAGCATAGTTACTCTTAATGAGAGCCATATTAATTTTTAAGATTCAAGGGTGAAGAAGGTTATAACAAAAGCAAGTGACCTTTTAACCAACATCTGCCCTTCATGAATAATCATTATTAACAATTACAGCTTCTGAGAAATCATGAAATTAAGTTTTCCATTACTTTTCTAAGTATGATATATAAAACTACTTGAAATAAATTACAGTGCAGCAGAAATATATACAATTTTTGTTCTTCCTTGAAACAGAGACTGCTGTTTTAGGAAAAAGTCTGATTTTTATAACATAATTTATTACTCACTGAAATTGTGAGCAAAATATGCATATTAACAAACTTTATAATTAAAAGTGAATACATTGGGATAATTCACTGTAACATATACATTCTTACTAGAACAAAATTAAACAAGTATAATTATGGATTAAATCATATTAAGTAAGTTTAACAGAACACTTGATAGACTAAAATAATTTTAATATTAAATCTATGACAAGAACATCTGCATCTTGACAAGAAAATCTGCAAATATTTTGTGTTAAACATAAAGTTATTCATGGGAGGAAAACAATCAATAAACGTTTATAGAGTCCAAGGCACTAAGGTGACAGGTGAACAAATGCCTTATTAAAGGGATAAATGCTCTGACAGAGAAAGGGGAAACTGTTAGAGGGAAATATGAGTCATGATAAAGACAGAAAATGGAAATTACAACAGTTATTTCACTTAACACTGAATGACATGGAAAATATAGGTAAAATAGGTGTAATAATAGGAAAAATGAGGAAGAAAATTGGCCATACACAAGTGCACACTTTGGCAGACTGTATGGATTATGCAGATACGTCAAAGAAGCTCTATGCGGAACGCAGTTTAGAGAAAGTGATGATAGAATAAGAAATGAGTTGAATTTCCTGAACATGAAGTTTGTTCCAAACCAAATGCCAGCTTTATACAAGGAAAACCTGGAAAAGTTACATAATTAAACCCACTCAATGACTTTAAGAGAGCATGGTATGAATGCGATGAAAACTGAAGTCACAAAGTCAAGTCAGGTAGTTTCTACATTGGTCATGCCACAGACAGGTGTGGTAAAACGCAGGGGAACTGGGGAGAGGATCAGTATCAGACATAACAGAAATGAGTGGGACACAAACATGGAAGTTTCCTTCTCACTTCCTGGCTTGGGCCAACTAGTGTTTAAGGCATAGAAATCAGCAGGAATCAATATTTCATTAATCATAAATTATTATAAATTCACAAAATAATATATTCATTACAAATTTAGTATATCTAAAAATATGAAATTATTTTGTGGTAACTCAGACACCATATTCTTAAAAAAGATTTTAAGAAGTTATTTGCAAGCCTTTCTACCAAAATCTCACATCTTGTTTCCAAATTTTGTTGATGCTGGGATCCCTATGTTACACAATAATTGCAGGAGACCTAACAGGTAGGACATCTCCAGAAATCTCCAGTTAAATCAGAATCCTATGAATAGGTTGCTAAATATATGGAATGAAAAGTGTTTGAGTGTTTGCTGACTTAATTCTGTTTTGGGTAGGGATTCAAGCTGGAAATACTACCGTGTATAACACTCACTAAAGGAACGACATAAAGTATGAATAGTCATGCCACCCCCCTTTCACTGCATCAGTGTGTCTCCAGCACAAGGCAGCAGATCCCTGCTAGACTGGGCCTAAGAGCCAGACTCCATTTACAGTGGAAAAGAAGACAAGGACCCTAGAGAAACTTGAAGCCTGTAGCACTGTATGCTCACCAAAGGTTATATGCAGCCACTCTGTTAGCTAGATGGACATAAATCTTCACACAAAGGCCTGTTTCTCTCAGACCCTTCATACCTGCTGTGCAATGTGAAACTTTCAACAAAAGTGCAAGATACAAGGAATGCTGACCGTGAAGTCCCACAATTACCCAGCCTTGAGAAAGTAAGCAGGAAGCCTCAGAAATCAACTTAGCTAAGAGGGAATTTAACTTTGGTTAGTGTGAGGGCTCCAGTGGATAAAAAAAACAGTGTTAGAAAGAGGCTAATATAACCAGAGGTATTTGCAGTAAACTAAAAGATTGAAAAAATAAATCATAGAAGTCTAAAATAAACTGCAAGATAATAAAGAACATTTTCACTCTGGTGATACATAGGCCCAACTCAGCAGCAGAAACAAATGATGTCCCTGAAAGCATGTAATGATGAACTTTGCAAACTCAAATTTTAAAAATGTATGAAATAAAAATGAAATCACAGCAGACCATCTCTGTACTGTGGAACAATTTCAAACTATGTGATCTACGTATAATTGGGATGTCAGAAGGGAAAGAAAAAAGAAATGACTTAGAAAAATTACATGAAGTAAAAGTAGCTGAGAAATTATCAAAATCAGGAGTAGACAAATAATAACTCACAGAATAAATACACAACATCATATCTATCCAAGTATATTGATTACATTTCTTATTGCTGAGTCAAAATATCCAACACCCAATCTTAAAGGAGGAAAGACTGATTCAGCTTGCAGTTTGTAGAGGTTTCAGTTCATAGTAGGCTGGCTCCATGGCAGGGTAGCAGGGCAGGGAGCACCAAGCAACCAATGACAAGCAGCAAGCATCTTTCTGTCATTTATATTTTATCCAGGCTACCAACCCGGGGTGGGGCAGCCTTAATCCTAGCGTTGATCCACGAATCATTCCAGCATCACATCCCTGAAATGAACAGCACACTCTTTAGATCCAACCACTTCTGAAAAGCACCATCTATGACCAAATGAGGCTCTGGGGGGATATCTAGACACACGCCACAACACAAAGGAAAATGCAACATAAAATTACACAAAATCTAGTACAAAGTAAAAAGCTTAGAAGTTAGGAAGCAAGTTTCCCTATAGGAAAACTACGTTAAGAATTATACTGAACTTCTCTACAAAAATCACACACAAAAGAAGTGGGAAGTAAAATATTTAAATTGTGAAAAAGCATAATTTTGCAATTTTATATTTTATGAACTTATTTTTCAAACTGAAGTAAAATTCAACATTTTTCAGTAGAAACTGAGGAAATACATTTTAAACATTTCTGTCCTGCAATAATTGCTACAATTTTTTAAAAAAATAATGGAAAAAATAGAGATCAGATATTAGGATATCTTAGAAAAAAAGAATTTAGGAGAAAGAAAACATCTTCTAAGGTATGTACAATTTACTAAAATATGTAAACTGAAAATGGAAGATTATTTTAAGAAGTGCAGTATGAATATGGAAAGGAAATTTATTGTGGAATATGAATATCTAATACCTCCCAGATTAAGATTAAAGACTGAAAAAGATGTAGTCTTTCCAGGAGAGGGATGATAATTCCATACTCTATAGGAGGCGTATTTATTGATGAATTACAAGAATAAAAAAGGAAATGAAGATATTAATGAATTTACAGGTAAATTTGCTCTGCAATTACAGTTCAGTTGGTCAGTTTAAAAATATTTTTCATGTTCATGTTTGGGATATTTCTAGCTGAGCTTGTAAATTCTTCATTTTAGAATGAAAATATCTGTGCCAGAATGATTAAATACAGTTAGAAGTTTGCCTTAGTTTAAAGAGCTAATTGTATTAGAACTCAGATTTTTCAATTAAAATATGCAGTTGTGGAGAGAGTTGGAAATAATAATACTCAAGGAATTAAGCAGGTCTAGTGCATGAGTTGATCTGATGCAGAAGTGTTTGAATTTTGATATTTTGAAGACAGTGCATCATTTCTCAGATTCAGCATTAATGTTTATTGTGTATTTCTTGACAGGAATATAAGTAGATGTTAAAACTGTAGCATCACATCTAATATTGTAAAAATAAAATATAATATATATTGTTTCTGTAAACTGCAAATTTTTGTTATATGCACTTATAAACAAGATGAACTTTTTAATAAATCTTCAGCAATATTTATAAAAATACTGCTCACCATTTTAGAACATCATTTCTCCTTAAAATACACTAAGCCTTCATAAGGGCAGCGAATCTTTCTTTGTAGTGTATGCTGCTTATTTCAGTATGAAGCCAAATTATAATATCATGGTTTTGGAACCATAAAATTCTAGATTATTGCAATTAATTGGTAACACTTTAAATAATACATTGTAACTCCAAGTAAGAATTTGCTGTATTTTATTTCGAAGTGCAGGCTTTAGCATATGGCTTAGCTGGTAGCCTGAGTTGTGCAGGCTGTAAAATAAATACACTGCATTATTTTAGGGTCTCCTACTCACCTAGCCTGCATCATCTAAGACTCACTCTGCAGCTGTGCCATCCAATGTCCTTCATTTTATCCCACAAAAAATATATTTAAAAAATATCATGGTTGATAAATGATTCAGAGCCATTACACTTATGATACAACGATCTCTAAATATGAAATAGCTATCATCTGGAAAACTTTGATTTTCCTGTTATTCATTTTTGATTCAATTTGATACGTAACTCCAAAAACAGAAGCTCAATTGTTAAAATTTAAATGTGTACTATAATTACTCTACAACTTCCCAAATGATAATAAAGGAACTCTATATGTGACATTTTCAAAATTTAAAAAAATCTGTATTTGCGTGCTTTGGTGCTATGAACCTACATTTGGTTGATAGTTTTTAGGTTCAGGTGATAGCCTTTTAAGGCTTTGATATTATCATAGTTGTCTGTAGTAAACTTAAGAGAAATTTAAATTCCTTTGATTAAAACTGCTTAAAGAAACTAATAGTAAATATCACCTAGTTTTTAGTGAAATTTTAAGATGATTTTCAATGTCATTCAAGTATGCTAATGTATAAAAATGCAGAATTATGTTTTGTCATAATATTTGAGATTTTTAAATCAAGCGGTTCATAGGCAGTGAATGACTGTGTAGGCCACGTTACAGAGTTTGCGTGAATAAAGATTATTCTATTGGCTCACCACTTTCATTTATTAATTTGAACGTATTTTCCAGTGTCCTATTATGGACCAAGTGTTATCTCTACAGAGTTTGGCTCTCATTTTTTACCAAATGAATAAATGCATGGCTAATTTCCACTGCCAGTTTCACCAGAACTAAGGGGAGTTAGTAACAGAGGCACTGTTGGCTGCGTTTCCAATCCATGATTAGTCAAATACTTTATTTCTTTCAGAATTTAATCCATAGAACACCAACGTGTCACACTTCTTCAAACACAGAGTTAGATAACTAAATGCAACCCATACCAATATCTTTTTCTCCAGCCATGCTGGTGTTAAAGTTTTAAAAAACAGAGTGAATTCATTATAATGTTCTGTAGAGTTAGTGTATGAGTCTAAAGAAATAAAATTTTTAAATGAGTCATTTAATATTACTCTTATTGATCTATGTAGATTTTTTCTAGTATAAATGTGTTTAAATTTGGAAAAAATCAATTTGACCTCTCATGTTTTCTAACTTATGTTCAGTTGAGAACTGACTGGAAACCTGACTACTGTTAGTAGATTGCTTTAGGCCTTTTTAAAGCAGGGATGGTGATGGTGTCTATTCCACCAATAAGAGTTCAACAAAAGTGAGGGAAAGTAGTCACACTGTTATACTCCTGGCATTCCTTACTCATTGCAAAGTACAGTTGCCCCCATTTGCCATGAACTAAAAGGAAAATCTGAAGGAAATAGGAACATTATGCAACAGAACCGGCAGGAGATATTATATGCAGTGCTAACGGAGGGTTCTGGAAAGAGAACCCCTGTTGAGCCTTCAAAATTGACATCATTATGGGATTTCTTCATCTTCACTAAGAATGCAGTGCACACAGGAGTTTAAATTTGCAAGGCATCATGGAGGTGATAAATGGGACAATTCAATAAATACAATAAAAGTTTCATGTGACTAAAATCTATAATCTTAGAATAAATTTATTATTGCACTAATATGGACAAGCTGAAATATTTACAAATTTAATCTCTGTGAAGTAACATAAAAATATATTTTAGAACATAACCTACGGACTACACCCACATGGATTGTCTTTTCCTCAGCTAGTTTATTATCATACCTGTATGAAAGTGAAATACAACTTGTGTTAAAACTGGATTTGGAGTCAGGTTGCTTGGTATTAAATCTAGTATACAACAATGTGACCATGAATAAGAAAATGAATTTTTTTTCTGGTCTCTGTTTCTCTGCCTTAAATCTGAGGTAAAATAATTATGCCAACTTCTTATGATAACTTTAAAGACTGGATGAATTAACATTCATAAAGTTCTTCTTAAAGATGCCTTTCTTATTATGAAATACTTAATAAGCATAATTACCATCACTGTTTTTGTCTAGGTGCTTTGTGATTCAAAACTTTGTATCCATATTTTCCTAACAGTACTATTTCTAAGTAATGTTTTATATTTTTTGGAAATGTAGGAAATAACACTTCCTATCCTTGTAATATTCTTCCACATTTATTGTCTTGATGTGACGAATAAAATAGTCATAAATTTATAGAAGAATATGTTGTTAACTCATTAATGAGTTGTTTGACCTCTTTCAAATCTGACTATGAAAACAACCATTTCTATAAAAAAGTCAAAAAATATTTTCATTAAAGAGTATCATGGATGTAAAACTAAAACTAAGTATGTAAATAAGCACTGACTATGTATTTTTGTTGGTAATTAAAATAGCTTATTTTCCTTTAATATTTCAAATAGGCATTTTTAAGCAGGAAAATGTCTACTGGATATCATTTTAACTTTATTTTTTACAATTAAAAACAAGTTTATTCACACTTTCATTCCTGATTACAAGTGTGTATATATACACACTTTTTATTTAAAAGGGGCTCAAAAGGCCATAAAAGTCATTGAGTTATTGAACATTCATCAAATGTGGAAGAATTTGGCTATAATTAATCTGAATTTTCAGTCAAGTGCTGCATACTATTTGTAGTCCAATAAGACTCTGTAAATGTACTTAGACATAAATCATTTTGTAGATAGTCAAATGAAACACACATAAGCATTTAAAAATGTCTTGTTGATTCTTATTTTCAAAGTTCTCTATAGAATACTGACAATTTATTCTAGGCTTCTGTGAAGACTATGTCATGATTTTTACTAAATGTTATCACTGTATAATTTTTTAAATTGAGTTTTGGGTTATAAATTTAGATATTAAGATTTGTATGATATATGTTGAAATAGATTTTATATTTTAAGTAATATCACAATCTATATGAATGAGTGTATGCCTATCTTATATTATTCTCATTAGCATTTTTTTTTTATTCAGAATTAAACTCAGGACATTGTGCTTGCCAGGAAGGCCCTTTCATAACTGAGCTATAAACCTGGCCACATCTTATACTATTAATATTTTGTATGATAATATTTTGTCCTTTCCAAAGTAGTTGACACTTAATATGATGCTTTAACATATTGCTAGATTATGTTTGCTTTTGTATCAAGGTAACAAAATTAATTTGTAATGTCTTAACTATACTTACAGCAATATTTTTTTCTTTAACTATATTTTGTTTCTGTCAATTTCCCCAGTCATTGAATAATATGGAAACTATACATGAATTTTTACTCGACTTTATTGAGTTAATCCTAATATATTTGGTACAAGAACTCCTCCCTTTTCTGGAGAGGGCATTCTGTTGAGCTGCGCTTTCTGTGGAAACAGTAGAGGAGACACATTCAAAAACCCAGTGATGAGCTTTAAACCACTTAAATCTTTTATCAAGTTCTGAACTTTAAAATAAAGAGCTTGCCAGAGAATGGGGAAGAACAAGAACGAGATGTATGCATTGAGAATCTCTGTGTCTATCCATCCTTGTGTTTTAGGGTGCTGACATTGAAAATGTGATGTGCTATATCCATGTTCTCATCTTCTAAATACCAGCATTCTCCTTTTGATACTCAAGAAAGAACTGTACAAAGGAGTTGATTCTAGGAAATCTATGTTACTTTTACCAAATGACATAATGCAATTCATCAAGTAGAACATTCATTGTAAATGTGATGTGCACACATACCTTTAATTAGTATTTATCTGCTAAATAGAGATATTAAAAGAAAGTCTCTTCATTATGTAATATGAATATTTTTCTTCCTGCCAGGCTTACATAGGTCCTGTCTTTTAAAACAAGGATACAAAATATCCATCATGGGCCATCATTTATTTTTGTGTGATGCTCACATTTTGTTTAAGGGAGGAAAAAGCAAATGAGGTGACAAGGAGAGAGACTGACTGAGTTTGACAGAAGAGAAAGTGCTTTCACAGATCGTTATAATGCTGGACTTTGCTTTTTATTTTGCATTCAGACAGAAGGTAAATATCGGATTTCTGTGTTAATAAAAAGTGGCCTACTCAAATACCTGTTCCCGATTGTGATCCCTGACTACTGAAGCTCTGCCCATAAATCCCAGTAGATGTGTGCTTCTGCCCATTCTCCAGGACACTGCAAAAATCTATCTTCCCTGGTTGACATTCTGCCCCCGGCAGCCATGGTCCAGTTAAACAGTTAGATGGGCTTGGTTGCTCAGATTTGCATGCAATCTGACATCAGAGCTTCAAAGGTACTGACTAGTGTGTCCTTCACTGAACTTCCAATTTCTCCTTCTAAATCTTCTTTTCCTTAGATACCAGCATCTATGTCTAACTTCTATTAAATATAAAAAAGCCCTTACTTTTTAAGAGTCAGAGTTTTACTTTCCCTGCATGCACAGAGGCTGATAACGTGAACTAATACTTGTTTCATTAGCACCTGTACCAATCTGTTCTGTCCTTTAGATAAGTGAGCTCAATGATGCTAGGATATCAACATTATTGAGTAACACTTGAGAATTAATTGTTTATTGAATAAACATATTCCATAGGGTTCTCAGAAAAAGGAGAAATACAATACAAAGGACATCTTGATATTGACAGTGAATAAAAAGATTTCTAATTGTATGTGTCAACTTTTATATTCCCTACGTTTAAAAGATACATTTTATTATATTTTATGAGTCTTATCTTTATTAAAAATATACTTGAAACTTTCAAGAAGCAGACTACAACAAGTAAATTTTTTGTATTTTTAAATTACTCCTTGTTTTCATTTTAAAATTTTTGTTTGTTAGAACCCTAGCCCTGAGGAGGGTGAGGCAGGAGGATCGCTGTGAGTTTGAGGCTGGTCTGAGCTACAAGGTGAGTTCAAGGCCAGGCCGAACTTAATAGCAAGACCCTGCTTCAAGAAAAGAATTTGTTTGCTTACCTAATTTAATGTTCTTGTACACATACTGAGAAATCATTGAGGGAAAAAGGCATGAATTTTATTATTACACACTGTATATATACACTGACACATCAAACAGTACCTCACAATTACACTATATGTGAATTTAAAAAATAAAAACAACAATAACTGAATAGATTTCAAATTAATACAGACAGAGGAGAGCATCAACCCTGTGATGAAATTGGGTCTCACTTCTGCTTCTTGCAAATTTTCTGCTCTTCTTTCTCCTCCACCTGTAGTAATGTTTCTGTTTTTGTTCTTCTGTTTTTCCTAGCTGTTTGTTTTGTTCGGCATGTTCATCAGTAACCAATGTTCAGTACTTTAGTAATTTTCCTGTCACTTGTCAGAACAAATTTTTTTAAAAATCTACTTTCAATGGTTTGTTGGAGCTATAAATTTTAGGTCTTGAAAGTATGGATTGATGATATAAGTAGTCTCAGGGAAAGAAAGAACATTCAGAAGTTGTGAAAAACAATTTTACATACATATCATCTCCTAAAAAATGTCAACACATCATATACAATGGATAGATAGTCCCTTAACTTCTACTCAACTGTCTCTTGGTTACCAATAGCATATCTTAGTGTGCTAATTTGTCTTTATTTACTTTGGAATAATTCTATACTAATTATCAAATTAGATACCTGGAATTTACCAATACTGATATCATACTAAAATATCATGCTAAAATAGATATCTTATACATCATATCAAAATAGGAGATTGTAGAAAAGACAGAGAATGAATGTTTAATTAACTCGTGTTGTATACTCCCTAAGAAAGTTTATCAAAACTTTTATAAAGTAAGTCTAGAAATAGTTGCTTGGTTTCTTTCAAGTATGATATGATCAATAAAGTATTAATTTTTAACAATATGCCATTTTATAAAAAGTCAATATGTTTACATCAGTACTCTATTTTTGCACAGTGGTTACTTCTTGTACATTTTGAATTTTTTATGAGTGAGTGTTCAGTGTTGTTTCTGATAGTTTGCCTTTCCTTCTCTTTCGTTTTAAGAAGTGGTAAGATAGGGAAATAATTTGGTTGATTCCTATTTTGTATCGTCTCTATAAACTTGAATTGCTTTTATATTAAAAAATGGAAATATAACAATGATGTTTCTGTTATTTACTGTTACATCTTTTAATTTATATTTTTCTTTAAATTACTTGCAAAGTTTCTGCTAGGAAAGCATTATATTCCATCTTCTTGTATCACAAAAAACCATTTTTCTATCCTATAATTATGTCCACTAATGAGCCAGTCTCCGTAAGGGGTTTTATTCTCTTATCTTTCAATGAATTTTAGCAGAATTTCAACCAGTGTGAGTAATGTTGTACACGTGAGCCCTTTACCATAACTATAAAAGAGGGCTTTAATTTAGCACCTTACAAATTAGAAGATAATTACAATCACCCATGAAGAGGCCATCAGCCCCAAATTGTGGACATTTTGTATATAAATGTGTTCCCTTGTTCTCCTTTTAGGGATTACTGAGTTCAGCACTGGAACCCTTGCTCGGAATTTCAGAGCAACACTAAGCATCGGACTTTCGTTGTGACAGGTGTCACAGTACAGTTCTCATGGATGATTTCTATTTTCAAATATACTGTGTCCCCTTTACGGCCCACATACACTTCCACAAAACTCCTTGCATTAGACCCAGAGCCGCCCGGAATTCATACAGAAACCTGTTTCCTCTTTCCTCTCCAGATGATTTTTTCTTCTTAAAACATACTCTTACTTCAAATAAAGTGGGAAGTTCTTCTCTAGGCTGTCTGTATAAATTCCAGTGTCCCCATGAAAGCAAGGAAGTTTTGTCACTTACTCAGTATTTCATCACCCCGTGCTCGACATATATATGGATCAATATCTGTGGAATGAATAAATTCATTAAATAAAGTACATTTATCAACATTGGAGAAAAATATACATTATGTCATCATCATTCCATAGTTACCACTTTGCTGTTATTTTTATAATATTAATTATGTTACATTGTGTCTGAGTTTTAGTGTAAGGTGTTCTCAATGCAGAAAATACATTGCTCCCCCAGTCTTGTTTAGCTTTCTTGGGTTGAATCAGTTACCATTCTTTTGTTTTACTAATAATAAGAAAAAAGGATAATTTAGAATGTGAACATAATATCTATGTTTTGGAACATAATACCTATGTTCTGGAACATAATATCTATGAAATTCCCATAGAGATAGAAGTGATTTGCTTTATAAACGCTATGGACTTTGAAGTAAAGATTGATTTTAATCAATTATCTAATCTTTTTGAGCCAAAATATATTCACTAGTCATTTGGGAATTTCAATGTTGTCTCTATGATGAGACAACTTTTGCAATATGTCAATTATCAGGGCAAAGATTATTGGGAAATCTATGCCATCATGTTGGAGAATAAAAGAAGACACTTAAGAAATAAATCAGGCAAACATTTAAATATTTACATTGGTATTGATACCAGAAAATGTATCATGAATACAATAAAGGAAATAGTAGGTATTTGATTAGGTCATAATGATTTGTTGTGAGGTAAAATTTATATGCTTAGGATATTTAGAAAATATTCATTTCTATGTAAAAATTAGATTAGCTCAAATTACATTTAGAGAAAGTTTGCCTATTTTTATGCAATAATATTTGTTTCAGGGACAAGTACATGTTATTCTTTTTACCTTTAGAATATGGTCTTTATGAATTTTAGTTTACTTGGAGGAAAAATATATATTTCTAATAAATGAGTGTTATGTTTTTTTCTTTGTTCTCTTTGTTATGTGTACAGTATGGAGAGTTTCTCTTCTCCATCACATAAAGTTCACTGTAAATTATCTTTTCAAAGTTGAAAACGTTAAAATCTACTACTACTGCTACTACACACACACACACACAACTTTGCACCAAATATCGCAGTGATTAACATATTTAAGGTATTTTTTCTTTTTCAAGAACGAAATATATAGGAAAATGCTAGTACTTTTAAAAAATGAGATTGATTGCTAAATTGCTTTCTAGGCACTAAGTCAAAAGATTTTAGATACAAATTATGCGAGGAACATTAGAACTTGCCTGAAAATCATGTGAAGACTTTAAGAAAGAAAGTTTGTGGTTAATCTAAGAAACTGAATTCTTCTTGAGTATTTAGTTGTCTTGTTTGTGCAATATGTCTAACATTCTTCAAGTACATTTGAGTAGTAAATAATCATGATAACCATCTTTTATTTACTAATGTGATAAAATTAATTTTGTAAATTATGATTCTGAAAATAAATTACAAATCATTGAGCTATATTAAATGTTCAGTGTTTGTATTTTCCTGTACAAATCTATATAGGTTTAATTAACTGACCAGTTTCACTTAATTTTATATATAGATATTGGGTATTTTTTCTGTTTGTAGCTTCCCAATCCATTGAGACAATGTTGTTTCCTTAGAGAGAAAGTTCTTGGAAAAGAATATTTTCATTTAACTTTGAACAGCAATTCACACAAATATATTTTAAGAATTAAGATATTTTGTGCCTGTAGAATTTTGGAGTTTCAAACAGGCAGGTGAAAATACTTGGTAATTCCTATACTGCATATACTTCGCTAGATATTTTTCAGAAATAACAAATGAAGTAAATACTTATGAGAATCAAAATAAAAGCTGGGAGGGGAAAATAAAGGTAAAAATGGAATACATTTTAATAGTGCTTCTACTATTATTTAAATAATATTTAAATTCTTTCTTCACATTTATTAGGGCAGAACTTAAATTTAATGTGTAATACAGCCCTTCCCTGGGTTGCATGAAATCATCAGATGGTAGCACAGCATTCTTATAAAACACTCATTGGTGCAATGATAAATTGCGGCCAACATTAGACCAATCAGAGAGCCCTTCTGATTTAAATATTTAAATTCAGAGAACATTCTTTCTATTTTATGCTTCTAAGTAAAGCTGGTGCACAGCATACTCATGCATAGAGACATTCGCTATTGTGTAAAGGAAGCCACTAGGGAGGCATAAGGCATATCATGTCAGTCTCACATGCCCAAGAAATCAGCCTTGGAAAAGATATCTTTAGCCTTTGAACACCTACATCAGGTTTTCCTACTGGCAGATTTGGTATTTCCTTGTTATGTTTCTTTTTCAAGTGAAATTTAATAAATGGTATTTACTCCCTCCTTCAATTAAGACATCTTGAATAGGAATGAAATTTGTTCCTTATCAGCAAATAATTGGTGGCTATATATTCTGTATCAGTGAGACTATTTTGTATCCATTTTATTAAAATTTTATTTTTTCAAACTTGACACAAATATATTCACACACATAGCAAAATCATAAATGCCAAAAAACAAGGCATGCGTGGGGTTTCAGCAGCCTTCAGGGAATTTTTCTTTTTGACTTTGCCATCTTTGTCAGCTCTTCCCTGCTTCTCCACCACTCTGACCACAGTGGTGGCTCTCTCTGTCCTTTCTCTCTCTCTCTGTCCATCTCTTTCTTGCTCTCTGTCTGTCTGTCTGTCTGTCTCTCTCTCTCTCTCTCTCTATAGTGCAGGCTAGCTTGAATTTTCTTATGTATCCCAGTGGTCTTTAACTCACACATATCTTCTGCCTCAGCCTCCCAAGTGCTGGAATTGAAGCCCAGTGATTCAATATATTTTTAACCATACTAATTAAATAAATAGACACATGTAGACAAGACATAAGCATACAAATATTTAATGAGTGATCACTTTTAAGAAAACTGAATATTCACTATATTCATATTGCTGGAAAACATTTTGCATTTCATTCCATTACTTAATCTCCTATAATCTGTGTGAAAGCCACCCATGAGGCTGATTACTTTTCAAATTTTTCAAATTTTGAATTGTCTAATCAGTTCCAATCAGTTCTTAATTCTTGATGTTAGTCACCACACTCACAAAATCTTGTATATATGTATTAGAACTTCTACTCCACATTGAATACACACATTGCATTAAATAATACACTAATAAACAAAAATTACTAAATCCCATTTATTAATTTTTTATTGAAGAAAATAAAGCAGATACTAAAAACAATTTCCATTGGGAGCAAGGATAAGAGTGATATAATTATTGTGTTGATTTTTAAAAATATAGATATAAACAAATTATAATGTTTTAACTAAGTACATGTGTGTATTCTAAATTGATCTTTTCTGTCAAAATTTGCCTGTAATTCTTTTTAGTCTCAGTTGCTTTAATTAGAACCTCAGAGTTATTTTTTATTCTCTTTTCTAGTCTTCACACATCAGTTAACTAACAAAACACATTTGGTCTGTTTCTAAAATATATTGGAGGAAAAATTTTTCCTCACTTTTCTCAACGTCTGCAGGTTGCCATTATTAGCAGACAAAGTTTTCCTGTCCTCCTCCTGCTTGCCTGCCTCACTTTCAGCCGTCCGATGAGAGTTGCACTTACTCTCTTAAATATCCTCTAGCGCCTCCTGAGATCTCTGTGTTCAGCCTCAAATGCCTCCAAGAAGGAGGCTCCAATAAAGCTCTCCCTGCAGCCTGTTGGCTTTTGTTCTGTGGCCTCCACGGACATCTCTGACCTCATCTCCAGCGCCAGTGTTAAGGGTCCCATACTCCGCCGACTGAGCTCACCAGGCTGCTACCTAGCACCCTTTCGGTCTCGCTATTTTTATCACTCAGCACTTGGAGTCTGCTCCCTGTTAAGTATAAAGAAGCTATGCTATCACTCAAAGCAGCAACAAAATATTCTATGTATTCACAATAAATTAACAATATATCACCTAGGACTTAACCATTTGTGGTTCACCACTATTTCCTGGCACTTGTAGTTTTTCATGAAGTATGGCAATAGTTATGTCCTCTTGAAAATTTTAAGCTTCTTAATTGTTTTCAATACTGAATCCAACAGTACAACAACCATTAGAGAATGACTTCTTTTTTATTTTAAAGAAAAAACTAAACAATAAAAAATGATATAAAATTTCAAAACAAGATAGTAGGAAAGTAGCGATGGTTAGTGTATTGTGTATTATTATCTTCAAAGTAGTTGCTCAGATTGCAACATATGGGCTTGAAAAACTGATCTAAGAACGTAAGCACCAACTTTTCTCTTCAATCAACTAATAGCAATTAGTGTTAATATTAAGGAATTATAACACAGACAATAAAACTGTTCCATTAAATAAGAGCCCACAAACATTGCTTTTAGGAACAGCAGTAAACTAATAATGTGAAAGTGACTCCACTACTGGCATCAAGTAAAGAATCATTATTTTTTCTAGAATTATAGCATTTTTGCACTTGCTTCTTCTTTGGTATGCTCTGAAAAGAACATACATCAGGTTTTATGGTATAAAATTTCTCCTTGGTATTTATAAGCAGCAAGAAAATTCTGTTTGACAACGAGGCTATTGGCGAATGATTTTGGGATTTATTTACAAATTGCTTCTGGTGGTTTGTGCAATTCAAATACTTACTGATTCTTCCTCCATCAAAGGGTGATGGAACCCCAAACACAATATAATTAACAGATTGCTAGGAATGCAGAATCACATATGCACATACACATGTGCAGTCACATGTCCACATTTTCAGAACTGAGATTTTTTTGTAACATCGTTGTTTAAATTGTTTAACATAACTAAGTAGTTCTGTAATGATAAACATAAAATATTTCTTGGATGCGATGGAGAACTGTTTTCCAGAATTTTATTGGATAAAAAAACCCAAAGTATTACCTTGATTCTCACTGATTTCATGAAGGAGGTCATGCAGGTGAGACTGCTGAATTTGCTGGGCAAGTTTGCTATCAATATTTAGTTTAAAGAACATTTCCCAAGACAAGTTTTGAATTCGCACATAAAAGTACTTAACTTTCAAGGACTAGAGCACTCTCTGTGATCGTCCCTAACTAACACAGAACCTTGGGTCTGCAAATTTTACTTTCCTTTCACCTATTCACTGTCAAAATTTAAGCCAAAATTTCACGTTTTACTAATCCAATATTACCTCAGTCCAAATCAATAACTGTTAAATTGTGTTGGTAGACCAAGCAGTTGGTTATTCTAAGCATGTGTTGTATCAGCATGTTTTGTTTTGTCTTGTTTTATCCCAGATTTTTAGAGCATTCCAGGCATCTAAACCAAGGGATAGGGCCAGTGGTACAGCTCAGTGGCACAGCACCCACCCCGCAAGCACAAGATCCTAAGTTGGATTTCCAGTAACAAAATAAACAAATAGCAAGGGGTAGAAGAAATCATATCGCATCTTTTTTTTTCATATTGCATCTTGACATAATGTAAAAGCATTAGTAAGAAAAGGGAATTGGAGTAAAACATTGCATGAAATATACAGTTTTTTTTTCTCAATGTAAAAAAATTATATATTCAATTAGTGGAACTTAACTGTACGATGTGATCATAGCAAGAACCCTAACCCTAACCCTAACCCTAACCCTAACCCTAATCCTAACCCTAACCCTAACCCTAACCCTAACCCTAACCCTGACCCTAACCCTAACCCTAAGAATCACAGGAAGAATTATCATAGTAAGAATAACTAAAAACAGTTACTTATTGAATAAAAGCAGTTGTGACTGACTCAGTAGATCTTCATGCTCTTTTGTAGTAGTTGCCTTTCTTTTTCTGGGATAAAATGCTACTGAATTCCTGAAACTGAAAGAAGGAAGGACTTATTTTCGGTCAGTGCTTTAGAGGTTTCAGTCACGGTTGGCAAGGGTGAAGGCGAAAGCAGCAGGGCAAAGAGCACGGGGAGGAGAGCTGTTCAATCCCTAGAGCCAGGACACAGAGAGACAGGAAGGAGAGAGCAGGTGGGCTACGACCCCAGGGCCGGCCTCTGCTGACCCGCACCTTCCACCGGAGCCCCAGGTCCTAAAAGTGCATTCAACTATGAACTGATTAACAGCTTCGCGCATGCACTACTGAGGGGCGCATCCTCAAATGTAGTCACTTTCAAAGAGTCACCCTCTGCACACAGAGTTCGCGAAGCCTCTGAGATCGAAGCCACAACACTTAAGTAAATTTGGTAGCACTCACTGATGGCTCCTTCACCAAAATCCATATGGACCTTTATACCTTTGTGATTAACATTGACAACAGTCTGCGTGCTACCACAGGGAGAGGTCTGGAAATGGTTTCAGATTATATGGGAGAAATTGTAGCAAAGAGCTTATTACTCTAGAAAATGTAGAAATCATTAGATGATAGTATTTATTGAAAATATACATGCTATGTATTATTAATATTCAGTGCAGCTACTTTATCTGTTGGTGTCTGATTTCCAATATCCAACCAATAGGGAGATAATATTTAAGGCATTGCTAGTATCCATGTGCCATCTTAAATACATAATATCTTTTCATTGTGCTAATGTAATATTTTTGGTGATTAAAGAATAGTTTATCAACAAGAATTGATTTTTCTCTCCTGGAAAAAAATAAAGCAACTAATGAGTCTCTGATATACTTTTTAAATAATTACTGAAAAAATTTAACATAGCAATTAGGTTATTACCTTTCCAGATGGTAGTATTTCTGCTGTAGTTTTCTTTGTGTGCTTTTTGTGAATTAGCGTGTGCTGTCTTTCCACCAACTAAAATGGGCTCTTGCAATGAGTTATGTGCTGTACTAACCCCTATATCCTCCAAACAAATAAGCAAAATTGCTATCATCACTTTAACCAACCTTGAGACCAAGAGCAAGGTGCAATACATCACTTGCAGTACCGTTAACCTCTGGTTTGCTAATATCCACTGTTTTGTTTAGTACAACCCCTCATCTCCCAAGAATTTAGCCCATGGCCTACTATCATTTGCTAAAGTATTATACTTGACATAACTATTAGTTATTTTTACGTTGATATGTGTTATTCTTTATCTTCTCATTCCTCACTCCCATTAATTCAATGTAGGTTTTGTATTACAAATGCCTGTAATGTACAAACTCATTGAAATTGCATTGAGCAAGCCTAACCTCTGGGCTCACTTTCTCTAATCTTATGCTTAAAATCTGATGTGAACTCATTAGAAACGCCTGTGCATTAAAGCTATTTTTCCACCACCTAAACTCACCTCCTGTTCTTGCTTCTCTCATTATATAGCCCCTGTCTACTGACCCATCATTATGATGACAAACATGTGAGAGATGGGAGCCAACTTTTACCAGTCCTGCTCTTCCTTCTTCAGAATAAATCTAGAAAAATATTCTTTTTAAATTTAAGTCTGTATGTGTAGGAACAATAGGATCCTAAATGTCCTGTTCCCTTGTGTTCTTTCTTAATGAAGCAGTGTGGGCAAATATTGTGTGAAATCACTCCTAATAATACATCACGTAATATAAGAACAGGGATTGCGCAGGTTTAGTTATCAACCCCACTCCACTGACTTGAATTTACTAAACAGGGTCATGCCCTGGGTGGTCCCCAACCTAATCAGGTAAGACATAAGAAGCAGAAGTCACAGAAGAAGACTTGCTGTATCTGGCTTCAGATGGGGCAAGAGCATAGGCTTCGGTGATCAGAATGCAAACGTGGTCCCCAGCAGCCCTCTGAACTCTTCATTTAACATCTATGAAGAAAATATGAGATATGTAAAATGCATACATTTTCTATAAGGAACTAAGTTCTGCCAATATGAGTGATCTCAGAAGAGGATTTAGAGTTCCAGATAAAAGCCAAGCCCACTGGATACCAGGTACCGTAATTACAATATTATGAACTCTAAGCAGAAACTAAATTCAATAAATTCATGCCATGACCTTATTTATAAACTACACACAATGTACAAACATGTATGCTACTTTTTAAGCTTGTGATAACTTATTAAAATAACAAAATGCATGTATCCTATCATATTCTATTATTATATCACTCTGGTATTTCTCTGTAATCTTTCCTTAAGTATAACTGGATTATACAGCTCTAAATAAAAATGAAACATTACTGAATCTTTCACTAATGATCTCCAAAATGAAAGCTACATACTTATGTTCTTTTCTATTACAGAAATAAACTGTTGGTTTTCTTAACTAGGACAAATATGCCACTTTGGCACCAATCTTTTTCTATTTTCCTGTAGCTTTACTTCTTGTATATAAACCTTTGAGTTTAAGCTCAGTTTTGATATTATTAAATCCTCTCTTTGTTTGGATTAAGTCTATCACCATAGTTAGTTTAGAAATCACCTTGCTTCTTCAGCTACGCTCCAACAGGCACATATAGGTCTTCATTTATTTTTCCTTGAAGCAGCTCGGGTGGAAATGTCTTGTCTAATTGTCAAAGAGGTGTTTGAACCTTGAGTTTAGACCTTTTTGTTATATATATATCATGGTTCATGGTTCCTTGAATGTTTCTTGTATATGAAGGAAAAGGAAAGATAAAGCTGACCCAAGAGAAGTGTCTTGGTTACTTTTCTCTCGTTGCTGAGACAGATTACCTGATGCTCAGATTAATGAAGGGAAGGTTTATTTAGCTCACAGTTTGTGGATGTTTCAGTGCATAATCAGCTGTCTCCAAGGCAGCTTAGTGCAGCCGCGTTCATGGTGGGGGAAGACAGGAAAAGCACCCTGGGCAAAAAGGGAGGGGCAAGAGAACAAGGGTCTGGCCCTCGTTATGCTGTACGCAGGTTGCCGCCCCAGGGTGGGCGGAGCCCTCACACCCGTCATCCCAGCACTGGACCATGAATCAATCACACTCTCTGGAAGCCCGCCCCCACGACTTCACGAAGCTTTGGGGGGACATGCAGACACAAACCGTAAGGGGAGGTGACCGCAATCCCTCTTCGGATCTCCCTGATTGTTCACGGATATAAGACTAAGCAAAGCACTTTATGTCCTGCATACAATGTAGCCACATTTGAATCATGTGATTAAGGAACTTATACCAAAGAAATGTGAAATTAATTCACAGCAGTAGAGTTTGAGAGTATTTCTTGTTGCTGACATTTAATGACAGATGTATTCAAAGCTTTCCCCTACAGGAATGGAAACCAGGCATCTTACCTGCCTGAAGTTAGTGCTAATGTGCGGGCCGACAGCACACGTGCTGTTGATGGGAGAACGGAGATGGAACATCTTTTTCAGAAAAATTATATTTAAAAGCTCCCCATAGAAATAGCTGAAGACAATATTTTTGTTTCTTTCCTAGGCAAGGGAGAAAGTGGGTGAGACTATGAGGCTGCTCGTGGTTCCTGGAGGGAAAAAAGAGTAAAAACTGAACTCTGTCTCCCTCTCCCTCTGGCTTTCTCTGTCTGTCTCTGTTTGCGTCTCTGCCTGTCTATGTCTCTCTCCCTCTACTTGAAATTTCACTTCGTTTCAATAAGTATTTAGTACAAATACTTACGCTATGTCAACTACTGCTAGGATGTGAAATTCTGATTGACAAGACTTTTTTTCACTGTACCAAAAAGCTCACAATTCAACATGGGGCAAGATATGTAATCAAGTTTACAAAATAACATGACAAATGCAATAATATAAGTGTGTAGTGAAACCTGGTAAGAGAAAATTCATTGAATTTCAAGAATTCTTTGTCTAGAGAGAGGAAATGAGGCTGAAAATTATGTAGAGGCTAGAACACTTTACTCTTTGTACTCTGCGACCTTGGGACACACATGGGTCCTGGTCTTTCATGAATAAAACTTTAATTTCTGTCATCCTTTAGGTATAACTTTAATAATTGGTGTATATTTCTTCATTCTTAAGCTTCACTATTTTATTTTAGTCATATTTTAATTGCTTTGCTATTTTACAATGGAATATTTCTCATTTTCGTTTTTGCTCTCCTATAACTTTATACATAGTCAAAGCACGTAGTGTGAATCTAGCCAGGTCACGAGTTTCCTATCTCCCTTCCTGCATGCCCTCAGAGAAGAAGAGGGGAAAGAAACTTCCTTACTTTGATGTTAACACTGAATGGAGGGGTGATTCCATTGAGAGTTTATAAACCACCTGTGCCCCCAACCTGTGATCGCGACTCAGACTCTACTACGTGTGTGGCCAGAAACCTATATTTAACCTTAGGCAAATAATTTTAAGTCTGTCCACGTTGATTATACTCCCAAGACTTCTGGCAGAAGCAAAATTAAATTACCTTTGAAGAAGTAAAACTTCAATTGATCCCCCAAAAGTTCTTGAGTTCACAGTCAAAAATAAATTATACAGGATAATGAATCTTCAGGTATGAGATAAAGTGCAAATATACTACAGTTTCAGAGTCTTCACAACCCCAAATATTGGTTGTTTTCAGACAAAAAACTTTTTTGATGTAATTTCATGAATTTTCCATCAACAAATTATATGACTTGGAAGAAAATCATGAAGAAATTATTTTGAACATGTCCATCTACGAGAAGTAACTGCCAGAATATAGGAATTATGCTTTGGTAATTGAAAGTTCTCTATAGGACTTCCATGAATCAAGAAAGTACAGGAATTCACCTCCCAGAGTAGGAAATGGAAAGTGTGTAATGTTCTGCCTGAGGAATTTAATGTGCCTCATGGAAAAGTGAGAAATGGAGAAGTTTATGCATTAGCATTTATAGAGGCTTTTTACAAAGTAAGGAAGGATTAAACATAAATATGCAAATTTTAAAAAATTTGTTTAGTTACTCCAGTATCATATCTTATCCTGGAGAATTTTGGAGGAGTAGCAAAATTATAAAGAAATATCTGGCAAGGAAATTTAAATTAGAATACCTTTGTGCCATCCCATTTTGTATTCAGGACATAAGTTTAGGATGTGCCTGAACAAACAAAAGTATAAAATTATTTAATACATTAAATGTTGACCCAAAGATGTTCATACACATTCACAGTGAGCAAAGACTAGAAAGCTATGGACACTCAAGTCTTGTAGTGAGTCTTCGATAACATGTAGGCATTATTAGTTTTTTCCAACTTCTCTTTAGCCTCAATGTCAAAAACAGACACAGTGATAATATTCTGACACAAACACATGCAGCGATATTTTTCACCTTATAACAAATCTAATATTTTGTTTTTAGCAAATGTAATTATTATCATGTTCTACTTTCCCATGAAAACAAGGCTAATTGCGTTTTCACACCTTTTCTCAGCCTAATTCTAGGCCATTGTTTACGGGAAATCTCAAAAATATGCTTATGGTTGTGATTCCTACCTGCTTTCCCCAGGCCCTTTCTCTTATATGGAGGCCAATTAGGTTTGTATGTGAACCAAAACTTATGTTGCCAATAAATGCCATGCCAAACATACAGTATTTTGTCCTTTCAGAACAATCTGACCAAATTACTGTTTTTCTTATAAATAATTCTTCAGATTTTAAAACACCTTCTGTTCGAGTCCTACCTTATTCCTTTTAAAATGTCTGTTTAGACAAATGTCCAATTCTTGTGGATCTAATGTTGTGACGAGCGTCGTCCTTGCCTGTTCTCTTCTCTGTTCCCCCATTCTCCTCTATGTCCTCCAGCTATATTAAATATTACCCAGTGGTAAGTTAAATTTGCATCTCCAACCCAGAATCATTCTTTGGGTTCCAAAATCATATACTTAATGAACTAGTCAATAAAGACTCTTAAATATATTACAGGCATTGCACACTCATGCTCAACATTCATTTTTACGGCTTCCTGGACATACGGTCATGCACAAATGGCAGACAGATTCAAAAATTTATCCTAATTATATCTATTTCCTGGAATGCACGATATTGTAGAATACATTCAAAATACAGTTAGGCTATGATTTGCTTCTAACAAATAAAATAGGGCAAAGGAAACAGGAGTCAATTATATGATTATATTATGCATCATTTTAGTGTCTATGTTGCTAGCGATCTGTCTCTTTTCTCTCCTATTAGCTGTCATATGCTAAATAAGCATTTCTTGAGGTCCAAATGACAAGAGGCAGAGAATTGGTGCTGCTGACTACTAGTAAAGAGCCGAGATACTAAACTTGGTATTTGATTCTCCACAAAGAAACGAAATTTCCCACATGAGCAGGTAAGCAAGCACTTCCACATTAAAATCTCATATGAGAACCACACACTGGCTGACATTCTGAATTCTAGAGATTCCGAATCTTAAAGCTATGCCTTATTACCTGACCCACCAAATTGGTGAGGTAGACTGTGATTTTTAACTCAGTCTGTGCTAATTTGTTATGCGGCAAGAGTCAGCGAATACAGATTTTGGTAGGAAGAGTTGTAGAAGGCACTGAAATATATCACTGTGTGTGACTGTGGCAGTGCAGAGAATGAAAAGATTAGTTGGAGACAGGACTTGGCCTGAACACGGAGATGTTCATTCTTGACTGTCCCACAGATAGCACCCACCCTGACTGAATCTCAAGGGATCTCCCCCAAGGAGTACTCTTCGGCCTATATTTATGATATCAGTGTAAGAGGAAAAAAATAGAAGAAAAGCACCTTGGGTGAGGAGCTATATCAAGGCAAGCAGTTTATCAGGGAAAGCAGAAGGAAGATGGCCAGACACAAAATGCTTCACTAATCCAAACTCCTTGCTGTTCTCCAGCGGTGCTGTGCTTAGCACATTATGTATAAACCTGCATGCATTTGCCCCACAGGTTCCTTCACATTTTAATCATTCACTCTTCTGCCATATCCCTCACAGAAGAGGACTCGACGGCTTTATTGTGATAGAGCTGAGCAGGAAGCAGAGTGATTAGAGGGCAATAATATAACTACTGTTTTTCTGGCAGCATCTCTTTTTTGTCATCTTTTCTTGCAAGATTTGATGAAGTAAACTACCATATGCAGTGAAGCAAATGGCAAGAAACCAAGGATGAGCCTGGCTGGGAAACAGCAAAGAGCTGAGTCTCTTTGTCTGACAGCCCCAAACCACCAGAATCACGCCAAGAACCATGTGAAATTGGAAGCAGATCTTTCCCAGGATCACACCAACCAAAACCTTCATCCAAGCCAGTGCAGTGATCAAAGCTTGTGAGTGATCAAAGCTTTGTGAAAGATCCTAAACCTAGGCTGTGCCCGAATTTCTGCCCCCAGCAACTTTGAAATAATAACCGTGTGCTGTTTTAAGTGACAAATTTATTGTAATATGCTATACAGCAATAATACTTAATGCAAAGTCTGAATGAGATTCTTTGTTTTCCATTGGTTCCCAAACTTAATTTCTTCCTAAGTGTTTTATCTCTTATTAATTGGAGCACTTTAATAATGCACTCCTATGCTCTTTACAAATTCAGGATAATCCTTGAACTTTCTCATTCTTGTAAATATCATATTACAAGATTCTTCTAATACTTGTGATGGGAAATAAAGGTTTTTTCATTACCACCATGGACATGATTCTGGTCTAAAGGATGCGCTAACATTTTTCTAGATCATTGTAATGACTGTTTTGTAATTTCTATTGCTTGTTGAATAAATCATAATTGTCTCAATGTTGGTATCTGCCTTTCCTTCTCATCAATAGACCGTTTTTCAAGTCTTTTGAGATTTTCCAAATATACTTTAGGATTTTTGACAGTTGTTATGTCCTCAGAGTGTTCTTCTTTGGGTATGTAAATGAATATAACTATATAATTTCCATTATTGCACACTTTTTACTGTCATCTAACATTACTTATCATTTGTTAACCATCATTTCTAAGTAAAAATATCCTTTGTTGTCTTCCACCACCTAAATAAAATATTCAATGACTCTTTTAGTTTATTGATTTATTCCTAAACCTACCTGCCATAGAATAAGTGTCCAGAAATATTGACTGTTGGTGAACATATTAATCAATGTATCTAACTTTCAGTACAACTATTAAAGTATACCAAGTTTGCATCTTTGACAGTACTATTGTTTTGTGAGATTTATGTGACTCATGCATCATTATCCGACTATTTTTAATAGTTTTCTTTTAAATAACTTTATTGTTTTCTTCTTTCCTGAATTAATATAAGTCAAATAGTAAATCCTTAATGATTCCTACATACTTGTTATATTACTAATAATATGCCACATCATTATCTCCTCTTGAGAGTATAGAAATACATTTTCTCTTATTTTATGTTCAATCCTGCACTCCATTTCTTTCATAATGCAAATTTATGGTAATTCTAATGGATCAACACTTATTTTGGAAGGCAGCTATACTCACCACTGTACCACCACCGCTGAGCACTTATTTTGTAACATAGACCTAGGTGGGCCTCATAGATTAGAAATTAACTAAATAAGTACTTACAGTAAGGTAAGTTAAACAGAACATCTAGGGAATAATAATCTGTATAGAAAAAGTAAGATACATGATGTGAAGGATTCTATCATTAGTTAAAATTTTGTCTTATCAAATAAGGGTGTGAAAAAAGAACATAGAGTATTACTTAACATTCATTTCATTTACATAAAACTCAGTTTCTGGATAAAAACTTTTTATATCCTATCAGCTCAAGTAGGCACAGCAAAGATCTGAGTTTTATAATTTTATATGTATCTATTATCACTAAATACCCAGAAATGTACATAATGTCAGGCATTTAATAAAAACTGAAATCAACTTGTATAACGGACATGTCACTATACTAGAACTCCAATTGTATAGAACTTGAAGCCTGCACATAAGCAACTCATTTCATAAACACTGCAGGTTATATTTTTACAATTAATTCATTTTTCATGTGTAAATTAATCCCAGTGATTAAAGAGTGTATTTAAATCCCTCAAGTTAACACATAAAACATTGACAAACCTGTCCCAACAGTGAATCTTGCACAAGTCATTCTTGACTGTCAGTCTCTTCTTTGCTTATCTCTGCATCTTGTGAGGTGTCTCAAATGATTGTCTTCTTTGACAAGACTCCTAGAGCAATAACTGACGAGAGTCTAATCTGTCCATACCCATGTACAATTTGCAGGAAATAATTCTACATCTTATCTTTCTCACTTGCTCCTAGGACCGTCCCTTAGTACTAAGCTGAGTCACCTCCAATGGTGAGATGCTTAACAATGCAACACCCCTTCTCATTCCTACGTGTCGATAGCCATAATGAAATGTCCTGCAGTCCACACCCAAATAGGATGAATATACTCACATCACCACCGCACGTTGGCCTCTGGATAAACCTCTAATGAGGGATTTACTGTTCTTCGGCACTTTCCGTCTAGTATGTCAGAACCGGAAATCAATGGGGACAAGAGAAAATTGCTCATGAATGCTTAGGATATGGTCTGTATTGATGAATTAATATATTTCAAACAATAATTATGTCATTGTCCCAATAATTTACTGTCAGTGTATATTTACCTTCCCTAAATGCTAGCAAATAGTAAATCTATGAAAAATATATAATGGTGCAAAGATTAATTTTATGTGTGCCATGAGATTAATCCCAGGAAAGGTATAAGAATTCAGATATTTTGATGAATTTCTGAATAAAAGTCACAGGAGAAAATTTTTTAAAATATGAGAAACACTGCACAATTGGCAGCTGGACCTATAAATCTATACAAATATTATTGTTGTCACTTCCTCATCACTGGGCATAATACTCAACACTTACAATTTAAAAGAAGAGAATTATTTTTTGACTCACGTTTTCAGTTCATGGTCAGCTGGGTTCCAGGCAGGAATGGCAGGGCGGTAGGGCCTGCATGGGGGAGGACTTTTTAACTATGGCAGCCCAGAAGCAGAGGGCAAACAGAGGGGCCGGGAAAAGAGCAATGTCCTTCCAGGAAAAGCCACTTCTCCTGACCAGACTCCGCTCCAAACAGCACTTTCTGGTCTGACGTATTTAGGGAAATAATCCCCTGATGAGAATAAAACCCGTGATTCAATCCCCTTCCAAACGCCTTACTGCTGAACATATGAACTTTTGAGGGGACATGCAGTTCAACCTATATATTACATAATTGCATTGCCAGGAGTGGTGGCACACGCCTTTAGTCCCAGCACTTGGGAGGCTGAGGCAGGAGGATCATTGCTAGTTTGAGACCAGACTGGGCTATAAAGTGAGCTCAAGGCCCGCCAAAACCACATCACGAGACACTATCTCAAAAAGATAAAAAAGTGTTATAGTATATAGTCTACTAGAAAATGTATAGTTATATTATATAGTATATAATAAATATAATATACAGTTATAGTTAACTATAATGCTAATATAGTCCATTTAGTTTTGAACACTATGGATGTAAAATGGGAATACACATAAAAATATAACCAAGGTGAATAACATAACTCTAGCATTAAAGAAACAATCATAAAGGGGTCTGTGATATTAAATGTACATTAACTTTGCAAATACTTGTACTAACAATTGATATCAGGGTTATCAACAATACTTAACATTAAATGAAAATGTGGCAAAATCTTGAATGATCTGAAAACAAGTAATATGTGTTTAGATTATTCAGTAAATACCACTAATATTTTTGAAATAGGTAATGATATACAAAGATTATTGAGATAATTAAAAGCTCAGAAAGCTTGCAGGGCTTACATAATTTGTGTAAACCAGGAATGAACAACTTCATAAATATTCTTAAAATGGAAAAAAAAGTAACTTTTTTCCTCTCTGGGGGAAATCAGTGAAAGGAATAGAAGTCCATGTGAAGCCTGCTTAGAGCATAAGTGAAGACATGAGACTGTGGATTAAATTCCAAGTATAAAAAATAAATTAGAATGAGAAGGAGATAAAGAAGGAAAGAAAGAAAAATTAAGAAAGGAAAGAAAAAAAGTTTTATAAGACTAATATCTTACTAATACCTGAAATACACCACAATAATTCACAGTTAAATATGTTTTCTCTTTTTTTTTTTTTTTTTGGCGGTACTGGGGATCGAACTCAGCACCCTGCGCCTGCTAGGCAGGCGCTTATTCCACTGAGCTATATCCCCAGCCCCTTTAAATATGTTTTCTAAGTGAAACTGAATTCAGTTTTGAAAATATTATAATCAGAATGGAAATTTTTATTTTTTACTGAAAGTATGTATACATTTTCTATTTAGGAGAAAACCAGAAATGTGTATCTTACAAATACAAATATCTCAAACAAAATATATCATCTAAAATTTCATTTCAAATACAAAAACAGCTTAATCAAAATATCTATCACTTTGATTTATGAAAATGTATTTGGTGTTGTTCTCCAGAACAATTTTCCTTCTCAGAACATGGAGCTAATTTGACAGATGACTGAAATGTGCTGGTCTATGAGGAAAGTGAGAAATGCAAAGTTGTTTAATGAGTTTCCAAGAATCAGAAAATGAAACACACACTATAAGTAAGTAATCAATTCATATGATGAAATATTTTCCCTTTTATTTGCAGACCTAAAGGTCTTAAAATTGAAATTTACTTTAGAAGTTAAACAACCTTGTGGGGTGTGGAGGCACACACTTATAATTCCAGTACTTTGGAAGCTGAGTCAGGAGGGTCACTGTGAGTTTGTAAGCTAGGCTGGGTGATTTCATGGCCCTGTACTACATGGTGAGATTTCATCTCAAAAAGAACAAAGCAAAGCAAAAATGAAAATCTAAACTTAAATTTCCAAACCTCTTATTTCTACCTTGATTATAAACTACTGTAGATAAAAGTGATACAAAACTGATATCATGAGTGTTATTAGGAAATTTAATTAATTTTATCAAATTTTAGAGAATACTGAGGAAAAATATAATTAATGAACAGATTATGAGGCTCAGGGGTACAGCTCAGAAGCATGGTGCTTGCATGGCAAGTGCGAGGACCTGAGTTCAATTTCTGGTACCCCAAAAAATAGACTCTTATTTTATTTGGTGGTACTGGGGATCAAACTCAGGACCCCGCGCCTGCTAGGCAGGCACTTATTCCACTGAGCTATATCCCTAGACCCCAAAAAATAGACTATTAATCTATAAATTTTGACAACATCTGCTTATCCATTTGGTAAAAATAAACTGAAAGATGAAAGGAGAGGTAATAGAAGTTAAATTGTGTAAAGTTTCCAGATTTTTAAAGCAAATATGAAATAAATTACTGCTTTCAAAATAAGTAGTAAAATGGTAGCTTGAAGCTATTTTAAAACTAAAAAGTTCATAAGCAGAAGGAACAGTGGACCTAAATAACTTTTGTTAATCCCTGCTGAGACAATAGATATTCTAGAATGATTAAAGTATTCATTGGTGAGGGGACTACTGAAGGGAGTGTTTGGATGAACTCTGAGAACAGCTCAATATGATGAGAAAATTATTTAAAATACAGTATTAATGAGCACAGTAAAATTTAAAGAGTTGTCAGACCACATCTAAAAGAAAATAGAAACTGAGAGAAGTGAACAGAATATTTCCATTTTAATCAGTTCATAGAGTTTAAATTCGATAATTAAAAGTTTCCATGTTAACCAGTTCACAGAGTTTAAGACTGATAAAAGAAAATCCGGATCTAAATGTGCTTGTATGTCATAAGAGAAGGCGCTGCTGTAAATCTATTTGGCCCTCAAGTGGAAATGTAAAACCATGTAAAGTATCTACCAACACTTTGCGAAGTTCAAGAGCAGTTACTATGGGCTTGATTTGAAGTGTGTAATAAAATCATACCCCTGGAAAACTATAAGCCATAGTGGTCAACACATAATGTGCAGTAGTCCAATATTATGAAATAAAAAATGAAGTAAAATTGATTCTTGAGAAAGGTATTAGGTTAATCACCAGACATAATGATTAGTTCTCTATGGAGGCCCTTACATTGCGTCAGACTCAAATTAACATCACAAATAAATTTCCAGTTAAAATTAACAACTCACAGTAAAACGTTATTAGGAATGCAAGGGGTGGATGAGCTGCCATGAATGAAATCCTCAGAGCTGGAACTGTTGCATTTTAAAATTTCAAATTAAAAAATAATTGTTATTACTGTTCTTAAATGAAAACTATACTGAAAGATATCTAGACTTGAAAAAATAGAGCTTTCAGAAATAAAATATTGAACAGCTTATAGTAGCAACTAATACATAAGCTTCAAGAGAGTTTAAGTAAGCCAGAAGGTATAACGTGGAAATATGCAAGGAAATGTTTACACAGAGAGTCAAGAGATAAGAAATATAAAACCAAAGATGAAGAGGCAAGAGGATAATTTGCAATATATATAGTTGAAGTTTAGTTGGACTTTTTGAAAAAAAGTTAAATAATGGGGAATGAGAACTCTTAACATTAGAAACACTTCCAAGAGGGACTCAACACAGCTGACTAGGAGCCACATTGAGATACTCACAGAAAATCAGCTAAATGCACAGGAATTGGAAGAAAGGGGAGACATAAATCGGCTGACAAAATGAATCCAAATAGTAGGAGACATAGATTAAGCAAAACACAAGCATAGGACTTTATAAAATGGCAAAGCAGCCCACACAGTTTCCTGCAGGACTTCTGCCTGAGTACAAACCAGAAACCCACCATTCTAGAAAAAAACTGATGGGCTGCGGTAGTGATAGTGTGGCATATTCTGGCCACACAGAATAGATGCGGGATAGAAAGCCCCTTGCCTCTTTGCTTTACTTCAAATACTTGACGTTAAATCCTGGTAGCAGGTTTCACTGCGCACAGTGGGGCAAGAGACTAGGGAACTGCTCTCTTTCTGATAAGCTGTTAGGTTGGTTCTTGTTGTTGTTTTGTTGTTGTTGTTTCCAGTGTGGCTAACTAGAACCACTAGTGACAACAGAATTAGGAACCATGTGGCAGCAGTGCAGGTAGTGAGCAGAAGGCCTCACTGCTCCTGGCTGCTCCCAGTGGTGTGAAAGAGGGAAGTGAGATTGAAGCAGCTGTGGGCCACATCTGGGCACTGAGCGGGAAGTCAGCGTTCCACTCATACCCACTGCTCCCAGCAACGCAAGGGAAAGGAGAAGCAGAGCCCTGCAGCCTTGGGCTGTCTACCCAGCGGCGGCACAGGCAGAGAGTGGGCTGACAGTACCCCCCTGCCCTAAGAGGGTAGAGAGAGGCACCAGTGGAGGGAGACAGAAGAGGCTGTGCAAGGGCAAGGAGGGGCCCACTGCACATGGAACTGGGCACACCCTTGGGCATGTCTGAGAGCACCACAAAATTAGGAGAGCCATGCAGAGACAAAACAAGGTAAAGAGACAAGGACAACCTGCCAAGGGACATCCAGAAAGCTGCTGGCTAAAACCTCTGCTCCCAGCCCCTATGGTTAAATGTTCCAAAGGAATAGTTGCCAGTTTCTCAGTTTCTAGGCTACTGTCACTGTTACTTCTAACTGTAGTACTTTACCTAGGGTCATGCATGTTGTAATTCATTGTTCTCCCTTGTATAACAATACTGTAGTTGTCTGAGGTCATAACCATCTCTACAGTCTGGTACCAAGGGGCTGGACAGTGAGAAAATGGATAGTAACTTATCAACCTGAATAAATTGGGAATGTAGGATCTCGAGGCAGACACAAAGGCCAACAGTCAGCTACCTCTAGAGGACATCTCTGACGAAAAGACATTTCCAAGGGAAGCCTCAATACTAGAGATAAATTTACCTAACACAGGAAATGTACCAGCATCAACATAAAAAATTAAAATAATAAAATAGAAGATAATAATTTTCAGAAGTAAAGTGCAACCGCTGACCTCCACTCGCATCGAACAAGTCTTGGGAACAATTCGATAAAGGAAATCGGAAGCTATAAAGCTGAATTTCTGAGAAAGAAAGGAAAGAGCAGACTACTGATGCTGCAGAGAAAATGAGAGATAACTCCTCAGGCTGAACAAAACGATGACAGTCCTGATGAAGAGCTTCCTAAGTGAGTCTAGAGCAGACAGAAAAGGAAGATGGAGCAACTGAGGAGGGGACAGGGGTCTCGAATGCCCCACAGAGCAAATAAATGGAATCCATGAAATAGGCTAAAACAGATATCCAGGAGTTTAAAATTCCACTGGAAGTATAAGCAGCCAGATGAAGCAAGGTGAAGACAAAATATTGGATCTAGAGGGCAGAATTGCAGTTACTAATCAAGAAAAGAACGATTTCTTAAAAAAATAGCAAGGGGCCATGAAAATCAATCCAAAAGCAGCAAGATGGTAGAAAGAACAACTAAGATTGATCAGAATCAGTGAAGAAGCAGGAGAAAATACAAACAAACTAAAAATCATTTACAGAGGTAAGAAAGAATGAGCTCAAATAAAGAACGCAATGTGGAGCCTCAAACTTCTAAAACAGGAACAAATCAAGTGCAGAGTTCATCTGGGGGCATGAATTATAAAGATCAGAACAGAATTTAACACAGTGGAGGCTAAGAAAATTGTGTGAAGAATCAAGGGATTGAAGAGTTGATTCTTTGAAAAATAACTAAAATTAACAAATTCTTAGACAGCCTTATCACAAGGAAAGAAAGGACTCAAACCCATGCAATTGTTGAACTCCTACCACCTTGTTTAGTGAGGCTATGTGTCATTTCTAGCTTTCTCAATTAATTTTTATTCTCTTCAATTGTTTGATCAGTCTTGCACTCATACATCTGGTAATCTGAGCAAATTCATTGAAAATAACAATATGTAATATAACAACCATTGCTAATTCCCATCATTTTGTTTGGAAATCCTGTGTTATTTTTGTTTTTGTGTTGCTTCGCTTTTGTCTCTGTTGTTATTTTATTTCTTTTTATTCCCTTTAAAATTAAAAAAAGAGAGAAAGGTGAAATCACAAGGGATTCTGCAGAAATCTACATCAAAAATACCTACTTTAAGGATCTATACTTAAATAAGATGGAAAACACAGAAGAAATGGACAGATTTCTAGATATATATTTAATACCAAAACTTAAGAAAGACATAAAAGTCCTAAATAAACCAATATCAGTTAATGAAATTGAAGATGTAATTAAAAATCTACCAAAAATTAAAACCCAGCTTCTGATGGATTCACAGCTGAATTCTACAAGAAATTTAGAAGATCTAATTCCATTACTTATCAAACTCTTTAATGAAATTGAAAAGGAAGCAATACTCCCAAAATCATTCCTGGAAGTAAATATTACTCTGGTACCAAAACTGGAGGAGAATACATCCAACAAAGAAGACTATAGGCCAAAAATCTTAATGAACATAGAGGCAAAATTATCAATAAAATACTGGTAAAAATTGTAGCAAATCATCAAGAAGATTATACACCACGACCAGCATAAGATTCATCCCAGGGATTCAGGGATGTTTCAACATACACAAATAAAAAACAATACGCCCTATGAACAGAGCCAAGGACAAATATCACATGGACATCTCAACAGATGTAAAAATGCATTTGACAAAGTTGAAAGCCATTTATGACTAAAAAAGAAACCTCTAGAGAAAATAAATTATCTTATCTTTACAACCTGACACAAGCTACCCATGAGAAAACAATAGCCAACATCATATTTAGTACTCAGAAATTGAAAGCTCTCTCTCCAAAATCAGGAATAAGACAAGGATATCCACTCTCACTATCTCTATTCTATATAGTTCTGGAAACATTAGTCAGAGCAATTAGACAAGAGAAACTAATTAAAGAAATAAAGATAGGAATCACTATTTGCAAATGGCATGATGCTCTACATATGAGACTCCCAAATCTCCACCAAAATGCTTCTAGATTTAATAAATTCAGTTGTGTAGCTGGATACAAAGTCAACACTCAAATTAGCATTCCAGTAAGCAAATAACAAACTCACTGAGAGTGAAATTAGGGAAACAATACTTTTCACAATAACATTAAAAAAGCTGAAATACATAGGAATCAATCTAATGAAGAAAACTGAGGAACTGTGTATTGAAAATTACAGTACTCTGAAAAAAGAATTGGAAAAGGATATCGGAAAATGGAAATCTATCTTTTGCTCTTGGGTAGGAAGAGATAACATAGTGAAAATGGCCATATTGCCAAACTTGTTATACAGATTTAATGCAGTCCCACTCAAAATACCAACAGCCTCACTCATAGAATTATAGAAAATATTCCTAAAATTTATTTCGAACCAGAAGAGCCCCAGAACAGCAACAACAATTCCAGGGAACAAAGTTAAGCCAGGGGGCACCACCATGCCTGAATTGAAATTATACTACAAATATACTGTGATAAAAATAGTATGGTACGTGTAAAAGGCAGACCAAGGACCAATAGAACAGATTAGAAGATGCAGAAACTATTCCAAACACACTAGAACACAAAGGAGCCACAAATATTTTCATTAGAAGAAAGATAGCCTCTTTCATAAGTAGTGCTAGAAACACTCTATGAACAAAACTGCAACTTTATGCAAAATATTACAAAGAATCAACAATTGGGATCTCATTTTATTAAAAAGATTTTGTATAGGAAAGAAATCACCAACATAGTGAAGAGACAACATGCTGAGTGGGAAAAAATTCTGTCAACTGTTCCTCTGGCAAAGAGCTAATACCTGGAGTATATGAAGGATTAAAAAAAATTATATCCCCAAAATTTAAAGATCTAATCTAAACATGGGCATCTAAAATGAATAGAAACTTCTGAGATGAAGAAGTAGAAATGGCAAATAAATATATGAAAAGATGTTCAACATCACTGGCCATTCAAAAATGCAAATTAAAACAATCCTGCGATTCCATCTCATTCTAGAAGGAATGGTATTATCAAGAAATAAACCAATAACAATTGCTGACAGGCCTTGGGGGAAAAGGAACACCTTTCCCCCACTGGTGAGAGTGTTGCCTGGTGCAACGACCTTGGAAGCCAGTATGGAGATTCTCATTACTTAGAGAAATCCCCTCCTCTGTATTTTTCCAAAATAATTAAAAACATTGTACCACAGCGATATATACACATGTTTGTAGCAACAAAGCTTAAAATACCTAAATCTTGGAAAGATCCCAAAAGCCCACTATCTGATAAGTGGATAAAGAAGATGTGTGTGTGTGTGTGTATATATATATATATACACACACACACACACACACACACACACACACACACACACAATGATGTACTATTCGGTCATTCAGGATAAACTTGAGCTGTTTCTACGTAAATGGATGCATTTGGAGAATTAAATGAGATAAGTTGTTCAGACAAGTGTAAATTTCACATTATTTCTCTGGTATGAGAAGTTGAAAGTGTAACTATGGAGCAAAACGTGTAATATATATTATGAAGCAGAAATAAAATATTCAAATTGGAAGGAAAACAAAGGAGGAAGAGGGAAGGGAAGGAGGGAAATAAGAAAAGAAGGAAAAGTGGGGGAAATGAAGCTTTTGTTACCAAGGAGGGGAAGAGGGGTTGAAGGAAGGAGAGGGGAGTGGGAAAACAGAATCAGGATATGTCATGTACAGGTACAAATCCCTTATGATGAATGTGATCATTATGCATATCTAAAATGTACCAATAAACTTAATTTAGAAAAGTAACACTTCTAGAAATGATGACATATATCAGTCAAAGCTTCCAAGTAACTGAACACAATTAAATCAGACTAAAATAAATCAAAAAACCTTTTCATATCAGCATTTATTAAGATAAAATAAGGTTATGTTTTATATTATTATTTTGTATCTAGGTGTTCTATTAAAACATCATGGGTAAACTCTACTGGATGTCCATTTCATCTATAATGAATATTTTGTCATGCTTTTTAAATCTATTTTATATACAGAGTGTCTATTTATATTTACATATTCATACCAATACATAACCATGTTAATATGATTATGCATGTTACAGTATAGCATATATTGACTTATTGTAATGGATTTCACTATACATTTGGTTTATCTATATTTTTTTATGCATATATGTTCCATTCAGAATTAGGAGAATGCAAAACATCTCACTGTGCACTGGAGACATAAAGATCTTCTCAAAGGTTTGGGACCCATTGCAATGTCCCCCACTGAAAAGCAGCCCCTCCTGGGAAATCGGTGGTGTGTAATCTTCCCCCCCATCCTTTTATGTCATTCTACAGCCATCCTCAGGCAAGCTTTCCATGCCAAGAACCATGCTGACTTGATTCAACAGGCATTGCTATTCAAGTTAACCATTAATTAATATGCCACAATTTAAAATAAATACTTGTTTCTGAATGCAAATATTTAACATTTGAATCACAGTAGATGATATAAAAAATTATACTGATATTGTAAAAACAGTTTTCACCATATAGGTTGAAACTCACTGAGCCAGAGGAAATGTTATACTGCACACAGTTAGTTTGTATGGTCATCAAGGGATCCAAGAAGCATGAATCTTAGTTATTATATAATGGAAGCATACATATGTCTTATGCCTACTCTTCCTGAGAGATGGAAAGAAACCTTGTATTTTCAATGAAAACAAATATGCCATAAGAACACAAAGACAAACACTTTGGAATTTTCTACTCACACATAAACAAATTTCTCCAAATAAAGATAAGAAGCAGTACCCGTTACTTTACAGCACAGAAATATCTACATGGGCCTCAGTAACACTTGTAAATTGAGCAAATGTACTGAGTGGGACACTTGTCTCTAGAATTCCAGTTATGACTTCAGTTATATTTTTCTGTTAAAAATTGCTCAAAAAATCCTTTCTCTACACAAATATACAAATATTTTCTCCATGATCAATCAGTAGTAAAATTTCCAGACAGAAATAGGGACACAAGACAGGAAGACAGAGAGGAAGGAAGGAAGCAAAGAAAGAAGGAGAGGGGGGAGGCGAGGGAGTAAGTGTATCTAGAGTCAGAATTTAAACTATTGGCTGGTTTTCAGAGAACAGCAGTCATCAGAGAGGGAAAACTACAGTCAAAATCCAAGAAGAGCCAGTTTTAGAGAGAAATTATATATTGCAAAAATAAAAGTGAGTTGGACCAGAATAAACCAAAGTATAAAATGTTCCACTGCCAGATCGTCAATCTAAAAGACACATTTAAAACTGGAAAAAATGTATATTCTAATATATAGGAAGGAATGAAGATTAAAAAGATCACTATGAGATCTACAAAATATTTATAAATACTACAAGCAAGTATAAAACACCATAAGAACTAAAACCATCCTATAAGCTCTCAGTAGTGCCAGCAGAAAAACTTTATCATGGTCTGCAATATATATGCTGAACTTAGTAAAAAGAAACCAATGTCCCTTCTATGATGTAAGGGATCTGATATGATCAACTTGCCACCGGTGTTCGTGTGGTATCTTCCAAGGTTGTTTGCCATTGCTGGTGGACTGCACTTTTGACAGCTCTTGTAGTTAGATTTGGGTGAAAGGAATGCATGGTTTTGCAACTCTACAAGGTATAACTGGAATATACAGTGAAAATTTAAATTAAGAGAATTTACAGTAGTATGAGACAAAGTGCTGTTAGTCCCCCTTCAGAATATTGGCCCTCACTTCAAATACTTTTATACAATAGTTCTTGTCCCTCTCTAAAGAAGTTCTGAAAATCCTTTCAGATCTGTACTGAATGCTGCTCTTGAGTCCCATCTAACAGAAAAGTAGGTGCATAAAGGTATTGCGGTATGTCCTCATCCACCTTATTCCCTGGATTGGGCATCCATTCTTGGCTCTTCTTCCAAGTCAAAATGACCAGGAAAGATAAATATTTTCAACCTCTTAAGGGTATTTAGGCAGCCATAAGTGTGCAGCTAAAAACAGTCACAAAGGACAACTTCCATGTCTGCTTCATATGGTGGCAAGAATGATCGGATATAAATTTTTTAAATGAGGGGGAATAATTTTCGTTAAATGATTGGCTTGTGTATTTTACTGTAATATTTTTAAAAATTTTAATTATCCATCCTATTTTTGATCACATTTTATCCATAACCTTGAATCTCTGGTCACCATAGCTACTTTATTTATTAGAATTAATGAATATTGGATCACAGAACCGACAAAGTGGTTGAGTCAACACTCTGTGTTGCTTTGTTGTTTGTTACCTCTTCCATGGTAGGCAGCACTTGGTGTAAATTAACATAAAATGCACAATTATTCTCACTTTGCACCACTCTGTTAATTTCACTCACTAATCTCTTTTCCAGGTCTCCTTACATATTACCTTTTACTCTCTCTCTCTCTCTCACTCTTGGCTTCCGGTAAAGTGAAACATACTCGCTACTACTCTTAGCCCTGTGAACATTTTGACCACAGATCATTTATTTCCTACCCCTAAATGGAGAGCTGTACTCCTCTAACCTCTTCAAAGAAATACTCCTCCACTTCTTTTTCATGTTATGTCAGCCCAACTACACCTCCTAGCAAGTTTATAGTGTAATGTAATTTCACATTTTGTACGAAAGGTGCCACCTCATCAAAATATCATAGTACTCCTGTCAGCTCATCGAAAGAGATCGTCATGTCCCAGCCGATGTGTTCAGATGCAGAGACATCCATGGAAATACGTTTCCATTAAATGCTGAGAGCACCATTCTGTTCAGCTCCCTTATGTCTTCTGAACCTACTTGAGCCTGACCTCACAGGGCTATTAGGTGGGTCAGCGCAACACTGTGGCATAGTGAGCCAGGGAGCTCACTTCATGATTGTCAGTGCCTATAAGATCACTGTTTCATAATAACATGTTCAGGTTCTACCAAAGCATATTAACTCTCAGAAGCTGTTTCTGCGCTAGCATCTGTGCAGCATCATACAGTACGCACACTGCCCTGGAACAAATACCTCGTAAAGTATTTCATCCCACCACAAATACCGCTTGTCTTACAAAGCCAAATGCAATACTTGGACTGTCTTCACAGGCTTTTTTCATTTCAATCTGGATATGTTCCACTGGTTTTACTACCATCATTAGTTTTTCACAAAATTTATTGCCCACCTTCTGGGAAGCATGTATCCTAAACCTCTACCACTTCTTGTGCATATGCTATTATTTATATGATACCACCTTGTTGTGAGGCACTGTAATATTCCAAGAATGTCAAGTTGGCTATTGTCTCTTCAGAACACATTAGGATGTAGAAAACGATAGTTAATGTAGTGCCAGGAAAAGAAAAAATATCACTTTACTATTGGCTATAAATGCAAAGAAATTACTTTTCCTCTCCTTTTTTCATAATGATATAAAAGACCCTTCAGATGTAAAGTTCTTTTTATACTCAATCAATGGTCATATATTTTACACACAAAGCAGTTAATGTACTTTGAAAAAAGTCTGCTCAAAATTGACATTGAAGTTATTACTTGGTTGACTTGATATAGTCAAATGTCTTTTTCCAGAATCTATCCTTTTGGATGAGAATGATGATTTAATTGTGATATTATGAGAATTATCACCCTGGAATTTTCTCCATCTTTAAAATGTGATTAAACTCCACGATTCTTCTGAGATGTGATGTTTTAGATGTACATCTTTCCTGGAGGTGGGAGTGGCTATCTCAGAAGATTTCAGTCCAGTTTCTATTAATGATCAAATATTATAATTCTGCAGAAATGGAAGCAGGGAAATGACCACGGAGTGGTCTATTGTAAAGAGTACAAGAACCTAGTTCAGTTCTGTACGTATGATGAAGCCCCAATTTTTCCCAAATCAAATGGAGTAGAGAATATGTTATAATGAGGCAGTGTATTGCTAGGAATAAAGACAGAAGTAGACATTATTTAAAATGAAAGGAAACTGCTCCAAAATAAAGAGCACCTGGGATGAGGGAAAAGAGAAAAGAAGGGGAAAATTATGTATATATGTATATACAGGATAGTTAACATAGTTGTACTACTGACTTCTCTCACTTTATTGACAGGAACAGTTAATGACTGGTTATTTAATCAATCTTATGTGTCTATACTTGTTTTCCTGAATAACCACTTTGAAGAAATCAATATATAATACAACAACCACTGTTAATTTCCTGTCACCTCTGAATTTTAGTATTGCTTGTATTGTTGTTGTGTTATTTTGTAAATGTATGTGTGTTTGTTAACATGTTTTTGTTCTTTTATTTGTAAAATAAAAATAGCTTTTTAAAAGTGTGAAAATTATCTTTACTACAGTATTGAATATTCTGAATAAGTTACTGTAGGTACTTTTGAAATGGTCTTGATAAAGTGCTATCATTTCTTACCATAGTTGGTGCAGACCTTCATTTGGTGGATTGCATTTCTCCTTTCACAACTGTGGACCTAAAAACTGACAAATTCTAGAAATTAGGCAAAAGGTCATAATTATTTTCTTCAAAGTATCTGTTTTCTACTTCCTCATCATTCGTTGTTAATTTTTATAAATTTACGTAACTTTGAAAAAACCCTTCCTAGCTGTTGATTTGTTTGGATCCCTAAAAATTTCATATTCTAATCAATGTCATTGTCTGCTACCCTGCTCTTGTTGTTCATTTCCATCTGTGAACTTCTTTTTGCCCCTGAAGGTTAAGCTCGATTTCTTGTCCTTAGTAAAGCTGAACTCCTATCATGACCATTATTGTGAAGTTCGCTTAGTTTGCAGCAGTATCTTGCCTACAATGCCTAGTCTGTAGTTGAAGCCCACCCTTCAGCTTCTCAACGGTGTCAATCACCCGCTCCCCAGAGGGTTCCTTTAGATGTAATGAATACGAAGTTCTTCATATCCTGGTCCTGAATACATGTGCTGTTCATATAAGGTATATTAAATTGACATTACTTCTCTAAACCTATAATTATTTTCCCTTCATTTTCTATAATTCTAGGTCACAAATCTAGGACAGACATTTTAATTTCCCTTCATGGAGACTGTGTTTTTCTGTGCTACCAAGAACCTGATAATACATTTGTCCCTACGATAGTTTTACCTCACTTATCATGAGATAAAGAGTCAATTGGAAATTCACTCCCTTTCAACATTATATTCCATTTCAGTGAATCCCTTTAGATCCTCTGGACCTAGGTATTCACCTAACCTGAAAGCTAAATGTGGCAGGACTTTTGGTGTAGAATCCATTTTCTTCCTCAACTAACCCACCACATGCCTGAGAATGATTAGTTGTTGGTGTGTCAGTTGGGGAAAAGGAAGGTTAGTAAGGATTCTGAACAGTACACATTGGCATTTAAGGTAGAGCCTTCATCAAATTAAGGTCATGGAGGAGTGTTTCTGCATGCCCAGAGAGTATTAAAAAAATCGTGAGTTCCATCCTGAGTCTCAAGGTCCCAGTCTTTCCCACCCAGGGCCCTGACCTGCTAAAAATTCAACCTTCACTTGCATTCTCCTGCCCATATAATTAATTCGTAGGTCTTAAACTCAGTTTATTTGCATTGCCCTCTAGCTAATTGAGATGAAAATTTCATTAAATCTGTCAAAGGAAACACTCTAACTCTCCTATTTGGCTTTAATTTGGTGATTAATCATCCTGAGGCATGTAGTCTTTTTCTAGTGCATCAACAGTACTCGCCAACACTCAGAAGCAGCCACCAGATTCCACTTTTCTTATAGTAAATAAATAATGTATTTCCCTGAAGCTTTTGCATGGCTTGGCTATTTTACCTAAGGTAGCTTTACATTGCTGCAGCTTGGTTAAGCTGAACTGTGTTTCCCAGACCTGTGCTTCCTCTCTCCTTCCGGGCAGAGCAAGCCAAAAGGACCTTAACATGACATTAGATTTGAAGGCTGTGAATGAAAGTGTCTTTTGTATTTGTTTTCAGTGCAAAGAATGGTGATGATGCTGTTATAGTTCATACAGGTCACAATTCTCCAGGCTCACTTTATTGTCACCGCAGAGCCATGACTCATAAATGCTGTACCTGATGCTGGTCCTCCTTCGGCTTCTCTGTAACTCCTGAACCAAGTATTCATAGCATTTCATAATAAAGATGCTCGCTTCTGTAGGAATCTCACATCACTCAGAGCAGAGGTAGAGATAACTGGAATATATCCCAGCCTGATCTTCTGAATGTCAGCTCTTATCAGTCTTCCTCTAACTGCCTGACTTGTGAACTTATGGCTGCGTGTCAAATGTAAGGACAATAGCTTTCAGAGGCAATGTCTAAGATCAAGTCCCTGTAGCACTTTCCTTCTATATACACTCTCTAGTAGTTCTTTCATTAAATCCTGAGAAAGTGCCCACCAGTCACACTTACTGCATTAATATATTAATGGTGACGTCAATGTAAAATTTCAGTTTCAATTCCATTGTATCCATAGGCACTGTGCTTACAATATGTACCAGCTGGAAAGAGAGAATCCCAAAATCTCCTCATAGATTCTGTGCCACACTACCACTCATAACACATTGCCCCGTCTCAGTTTTTCTCAGAAGCAATGTCTGAGAGAGACAGTCAGTAATAGGAAACTGCTTTGAAGATTGCTTTCAGGAACATCGCCATGAGGGAATGAGACAGTCATGACAGTGCAGAAAAATCCTTTATATGGAATGTGACTGCACCTATCATTAGGGGAGATTTAGGGTTGAGGCTGCTCTTGAGATTACCAAGACTAATGAAGAGTGTGAAATTTCACTCTCCCTATAAGCTGCTGAATTTTTCTCTCATTCCTCTTTGACTGATGGTAGCAGAAGATGCGACACACTTGCATCAGAAATAGTGCTTTGTTACAATAAGCACCATGATCCCAAGAATACTTGTGTCAGCTCCTCTTGCTACTGAATCCGTAGAGAAATACCTTAGGAAAAGGGCAGATGCTTACAGAAAGAGCAGGCTTTGTTACAAGGGAACATCCCTGAATTTAAGTAAGTCAGATCTTATACCGGAGCCACAAGTATGCCTGTAGTTGTTATTGAAGGAGATTATGTCTTTATCTTTTACGACTAAACAAACCTTGTTCTCATTTTCTTCGGAGGGATGTCCTACCTCTTCGAAAAGATGTCCTTTTCTAAGTCAGCGCACTGTTCTCATGTCCTTACTCTCGTAATGCCAGATATTGTCAAAAGAGTCTGACAGCTGAACCTCTTCAGCATCTGGTCATTGCACAGACTGCTTTAGAGCTGGGCGCAGGGAGAGAGAATAAGCTGCGAGTAGCTGGCAGCCAGGAGATACTGTAGCTAGGGAAATGGTGCTGGGTATGGGATTGGGAACTCTGTGTATCGCCCCACAGATACTGTGCGAAAATGTGCCATGTGTAAACCCTCACTTCCTGCCCCATCAGATCAGTTCATTCCCCAAGTCCACGCAGGTGTGTATCATCATCTGCTCTCTCCTGCTTATCAAACCCTTAATTTTATCCCTTGTGTATTAATTTTGTTCTTCTGACAATTTCTTTGAACCTACACCATTTACTATGTAGATACTCGCTTAGTGTTTCTTACTTGTCTTTGCTTAGTCTTTTTATTGTGATAGCATGTAAGTTGCTAGAAGAAACCACTCCCTCTCTTTCTGAATCAAGTAAACAGATGGCCATTCCCACACTGAAGTGTGAGAATAATTAAATGAATTCAGATGCATCGTGCACATACATTTATTTTTCAGAATAATTTTATATATACCTATAAATATTTGATTTTTAAAAATAATATCACTGTGTTGTGGGGAAAACCTAGGCCTGAGAGGAAAAAGCTCACCAAGATTTTACAAGGCAACTTTACTGTAGTGCTAGCCAGCTGATGGGATCCAAATCATCAGCCCTGACTGTCAGTTATGAGTTCACTTTAAATAAAGTTTGCATGCAGGAAGTACAAAGCTAATAGCACGTTATTACATGATTGGATACATAAGTTATATGAATTAAGTCAGATGTTGCCAGGTAGATTTTCTCTAAGCAGATTTACTTAAAAGGAATTATTTAACATAAGAGAGGAATATTTCAAGAGTGAAGAAGGAAGGGTGTCTGTGGGTAGAGTTGCATGTGTACCTGACTGGGTCAGTCTGCTCTGGGCATGAACTCCTTGAAGCAAGCTGGAAAAACTATGGATATACTGTTAAGTAGACAAACACAGACAGTACAGCTGTATGTGGTTAAATTGTCCCAGCTGGTTCTCTGCAATAAGCAGCTGGACACAGAAGGTGAAGACTCACTGAGCTTCACAGTCTAACTATGTGACAAGCAGTGTGAGCAGATCCTGTTTCAATATAATCACAGGCTACTAAATGATTTTTAATTTCTACTATAGGTTTTTCTCTAAATTTTCCATTACAATTATGCACTTCTTTGAAAAAGTGATTGGTCTCAGATGTGTGTTATGACCCGTGCCTGTAATCCCAACACTCTAGAAAGCTGGGGCCAGAGGGTCTTAAGTTTGGGTACAGCCTTAGCAACTGAGCGACTTAGGGAAACTGTCTCAATTTTTTAAAACAAACAAACTAAATAAATAAAACCGATGGGGAGGTAGCTCCGTGAGGAGGCTGAGGATTCAATTCCCAGTATTGCAAAACAAACAAAAGTAAAGAAAGTAAAATTCAATAGACTAATCTAAACCAGGCATATTATTTAACTCTCATAGAAAAATCACCACTGGAGTTGAGAGTAGAACTTTCCAGAAGGCCCAAAATGAAAGAGTCTTAAAATTTTAAGTAAATTCTAATGTGATCACATTTCCTGTCAGCTTCTTGAAATGGTTTCATTCTCAACCTACTTATTTCAGGGCTAGGGATATAACTCAGTGGCCCAAGTGCCTGCCTGGCAACCAGATGGTCCTGAGTTTGATTCCTAGTACCCAGAAAAATACAACACAGTACAATACAATAACTTATTTCCAAACCTTGGTGAGCACTTAAATTGTCATTGAAAATTTAAGAATCTAGATTTTAAACTCAGTTCCAATTGAAGATTTTTTAAAAATCCACATATGAAAAAAGAATCCCTTGTATTTCAGGTAATCTTGACAGTCACCCAAGATCTGAGTATACCAGATGACTTCAATCAGTCAAATATGTCCGTTACATAAACTACTGTAGCCCATGGAGCAATTTAATTCACCAATATCATGAAGGACCTCATAAAATTAAGACTGGAAAGGTCTCTGAGGTGATTTTTTCTTTGTTATTGGTTAGAAAAGTTTGCTAAGAATCATGAAAATTGTTTCCAAATTTTATGGAAAAGTAGCACCATCGCCCAATGGAAAACTCATTAACTTTTCTAAATAAGATTGAACACAAACAAAAATCGAAACAAACAGGCAAACACAATTTTTGTAAAATTTAAATTTAAATTTATTATTTTATTTTTTATTTTAAAGAGAATAGTAAAATATCAAGAACAGAAAAAAAAAAGACAAAAAAAACAATAAAAATTATACAGAGTTTCAGAACAAAATGACAGGAATTAATGGTAGCTGTCATATGCCAAGTTGCTGTCTCCAGTGGAGCTGCTCAGATGCCCAGCTGTAAGAATGCCAGATTGGTCAAACCATTAAAGAGAACAAAAATAAAAAATAAAATTAGAAACGATACACAGTTTCACTACACAAGATGGTAAGAATTCACCAGTGGTTGTTATATTGCATATTGTTGTCTTCAAATTACTTGTTCAGATTACCAGTTATGAGCATGAAAATTGGTCAAAAAGAAAAAAAAAATAGGCCTTAACTGTTCCTTTCAATAAACCATTGGACTTCAGCAGTACAGTTTTCCCAGCTATTAAATTTATTATTTTATAAATTTAAATTTATAAAATAAATTTCAGTGACATACTTAAAATATTGATAACACTTCCATTCACAACTGGAAAACAGCTGAATGTAATACAAGTAGTATTCAAAATTAGTACATCTTTCTTTAAATTTTAGCACATCAGTATGATTATAAGAAAGGTTTCATATTAATATTTTTGAAACATACTCAGATACAATTAATCTAAAGTGAGTATAACTTATCCACATTTTCTAGTCACTTAGTAAATTGCTATCAACACAATGTAAAATATGTTAAAATTCAAGAGTTATTTCTCATTCTTGAATTAACATAAAATAGAATGTTTTTCTTTACGTAAGTTCAGAAATTAAATGTGAAATGGCTAATTTCATGTGTTTCTCTAAGTCATGCAGGGAGGCTCTCAGTTCAGATTTCCTCAGAAACAGATTATTGTCTACGGCCAAAGCACCCTGAATGCACCTGATCTCGTCAGAAACAGATTATACTTTTTGTAATTATAACAATTTCATTGAAAAATACAGAAGAATCAAACTTTTTAGATGGTTCTCTTACCTTGTTTGTTTTTCTGGAGAACAGATATTAGCAAAATAAATAAGTACAGAAAAGGCACAATTTTATCTACTTTAGAAAGTGTGTGGGGGAATATTTTTGTGTTCTTTGATTTCATTCTAAGGTATATAAATTTAAAACTTATTTTTATTATTTGCAATAATTGCCTCCCTTGAAATTGTTATTATGAAATTTCCTGGAGAAAAACTGGACCAAAAACTAAATAAATACACAGAGGAAATAAAATGTGATTGTGTAAAATTGTGTGTAAATTATTGTACAATGTACTTAATCAGAACATTTATACTTTTAAAAACAAGCTATTTAATCCTTACACATGAAGGAAATATTTCATTAACTACGTCCACTCAAGCCCTTATTTTTTCCCTCATGATATGCACTTTTGCACCAGATGCTTCATGAACACCTGCAAAAGAACTTTATTTACAAAAATGAGGATGAGTTACATATTCTGGGAAAAGACAGACATCGTAGAAAGAGAAATGTTATTTTCTCAGACAGTATTTTCTTAGTGAGAAATCAGTCTTAACCTTAGTGCAATTCATGAGATACTGAGAAATCAGAAAGATTATAGAAGAATTTTTATTCGTGTTTCTGAGTTAATATTCATGTAGGTTCAATTACAAAAGGAAAATGTGCTATAATCAGGTAGTCTTAATTGAATATTTGAAGACATTTGTATTTAAATATTTCTGAATCTACTAAATATAACCTACTCGTAACTCTATTATCCATGTAAAACATCTTTGCGTCAGAACGAAGATTCCATCCTCTTAGTGGTGTTAGGCAACACTGCCCCCTAGAGGTTCTCTGAATATTCCCAGTAGACAAGGTTCTCACAGGCAAGGAAGGCCCAGGGAATTACATTTTAAGGAACCTTAAGGAGCATAACAAATGGATATGTAGCTTCTTCACTCAAGGTAAGTACAGGGGATCTACGAACCATACAAAAATATAAATGGAATTTACCAATACTTTGAAGGTGCACTGAGAAACATGACTTTTCTAAAAGCAGCTCTTTGAGTTGTTCTAGGTTTGAGTAAGAAACAGTAGTAGGTTGTGCACTGGTTGTGATAGAACTTGGAACCCACTTCAGCCCATCACGCACTGGAATGATTGTGCACTTGCAAATAGTAAAGATGCCAGTTCCCTACAGTGAACATCATCTTCATGTACTGCTAACATGTACTAATAAAAGTTAAAAAGAAAAAGAAACCTGTTGTGTAAAGGAAAGCATTTCCTAACTCTCAATGTTTACGTTTCTGATTTTATAATTCAGTTACAAAGAGCAGGTTATCAGAATTGGCAGGGTAACTCACCTGCAGATCAGGACTGGTGACTGTAGAGGTCAACAGTAAAAACAAGGCTGGTGATAATTAGGGAGGTGGAATGTACATAAAATAGCAAAGATGAGTGAGTGGTAGAGAACGCCTGCAGAACTCAAGCAAAATCACTGTTTTCCTAGAAGACAGTCCATGTTCGCCTGGACCATAAAAGAGAACTGGAATCTAGATGGAAACCACATATAGATGGTGATTTCCCAGAATCTTCACCTGTGAGGTTTGGCTAGTACAAAAGAATGTGAACATTTTGACACACAAAAATACAAGGAGATCAAAGTGCTGAAACTCAAGAAAGTACAAAATGTAATGCAATAGAGTTTGTACTGGGCAGCAAAGAAAAAGGAAAGAAGACAATTATATCCCTATATATATATACATACATATATATATATATACATACATACATATATATATCCTACACATTATATATAATCTATACATTCCAGTACATAAAAATGTATACTCCTATACATAATATATATTCCTATATATTAAGCAGTGTGACTGCCTAATTTTAAGATATATGCTGAAGTGCCTTTTATTTGTGCAGTTTCAAAACAAGGAGACACATTATTTGCCCTTATATCATGGAAGAGACAATAAGCAAAACAATTAAGTATATTAACTTGTCAAATATTGTTCATGTTCTAAGTAAATGAACATGGTAATGCAATGTTTTTGCTGCATCTGGAAGTTATTATTATTCTGAGGTTTTAAGGACATAAAATATAAAGAGAAATCCAGGCAAAGGCAGACACAAAAGCATAGTCTAATCATGGATTAGAGTGAAGACTGGTAGAAAGAGACAATGAAACAGTGAAATTGGAATGGAAGAGATTGCTTTGATTAATTATATTGGAATTACAAATCAAAACTCAAAGTTCTAAACAAACATTTGCTAGAGACATATATATAAATACAATTTAGCCTGAATGTCTGTGCCTCATCCAAGCAAGGTCTGCTGTAGTCTATGCTGTGCCTCATATGCCCCATTCAGCACAAACCTGTGATGAAGAGGTAGAGGCTGAGTTGCAACTGTTGTCCTCATGACAGAAAAAAAGACTCTAAAGACAGAAGGAAAATACTGACCAGTTGTAGAATGACATGTTATCATTTGTCAAGTCCTGTACTTGGATATGGTCTACGTCATATCATACTCCTCCAGGCTAACTCAAAACACAGCATCAGGCTGAACAATGGTATAGCAAAGTTACGTCTCTTTATTTACAAAGATAATAAGGACCAATTTAAATATATATTTAATCCACTCATTGCTTTAGGTAGTACATGATTATTTTAAAAGTCTGTCAACGAATATGTTATACAATTTTGAAGTGAAAACCAATGAAAGGCATTAAAGAAAAAGGGAAATAATTATATCATAAAATAATAACCCAGACTGTAATGTGTGTATATTATTATGATTAGGCAAATGGAAGAGCAGAGACCCTTGTTACATGACTATAAATCTCCAAAGCATGAGGAAGCAAGCGTGGGACATTAAGGTTAAATAGAATTAGATGGATGCATAGTAAACTTTAAAACTAGAAACCAAAATATTTATTGAAATGAGCTCAGCAGCATATTTTAGTAGACTATTTCAATTATATAAATGCTATCCTCGCCTCTGGGCCTAAATTCATAACAAATTTTAAATAAATATAAGGAATAAAAGCAATGGAGACCTTTTAATCTAGGCTTCAGGGTGCCATCAGAAACAAAATGATTCATTAATAATATGTGTAATAAAAATTTAAACTCCTTTAATGTATTATCTCTCCATTTTATAGCTATAAGGCCACAAGAGATTAAGGGAAATCTAGTGTGTAGAATAATGTTTACATTTTTCTCTCTGGTACTGTATCTAAGTCAATTCCAAGTACAACTGAGGTTGTACAGCTGAAAGATACATTAATGAAAACTTCAAAGTGATAGTCTAAAGATAAAAACCCAAGCCCTGCCCTATTCCTCAGTCACTGTAATTGAGATTATATGCCTGAAATATATGATTGAAAAATCCTTTGTTTCAGAAAAAACGCATTATCCAGAGGAAAAGGGATTATTAAAAATGCAGACATTTGTGAGTCAGTGTATTGACAGCTGGCAGTTGCTGCTCTCCCAAGAAACTCTTGGTTCTCTTCTATAAGAGAACAGAAAGAAAGGTTGGTTAGTTTAAAGAATCACTACACAGGTACACAAGATTTGACGACTTCCTTTTTTCTTTTAGAAATTTGGAACAAAATATATTCACCTTCACAGAAGTCAGAAAGTTGTTCAAGTTGAATGCTATGATGAGCTAAAAGTAGGCTTCTCTTTTTCTGCATCCTGATATATTTTATCCAGTCTTTTCTCACTGCTTATTTTTACTTTAATGATCAAGAAATGGCAGAAGAGCTCCCTGAAAAACCTCACTGTCACACTTCAATGACATAATTAGTGAAAAATCTACCAAACTTTTACTTGTGTCTTCCCATACAATGCAGTGTGGAGCAGGTTATTTATATCAGGGGTTGGGGCTCTACCCTGTGCCTTTGGGATGGAGAAGGAGCTCGGGCCAGGGAAGCAGCAGCTCCATCCTGGATAAGTTTGATAACCAGGTAAACTAGAGTCCTCGAGTCCTTCAGTGAGCTGCCTGGGGAGCTTGTAGCTCAGCAAGTTTCATCTCACATCCAGCATGACAAGAAGTAGGAGGAAAATGCAGACTCAGAACTCAACTTCCCACAGAACACTTCTCAGAGACACTGACATAGCAGAACTTGGAAGGCACATACCTGAAATCTCTGAAATAATCACATCTGAAGTAAAGAAACAACACCATCAGGCCATTGAAGAGATCAGATCAGAAATAACCTCTCAGGCAAAAAATGAAATGACAATAATAATGAAAGAAATGCTCTGCACATCTAGACAAGAAATGGATAAAAAATAGATGAACATAGGCAACAGATGGAAACTTTACATGAGCAATTTAGGAATGAATTAGAACACATGAAACAGACTTAAAGAGATTTCCAGGAAATCACAACTTGCACTGAAAGCTTGCAAAATCATTTGAATGAAGCTGAAGATAGAATTTCAGATCCTGAAGACAGCATGGCAGCTAGCAATTGTGAAAGGAAGGATATCTTAAAATCATCAAGGATCCAGGAAAAATCAATCCAACAGCTTCAAGACAAGGCAAAGAGAAATAATGTCCAAGGAATAGGAGTCAATGAAACAGCAGGAGGCAGCACAAATCACATAAAAAGAATATTTGCAAAAATAATAGCAGAAAATTTCCCAAGCACAAAAACGATTCTGATGTGTAGTAAAATGAGGCATATAGAACTCCAACTAGCCATAACCAAAATAAAACCACACCCAGACATAAAATAATCAAGATTTCAGATATCCAGCAAAAGAACAGAATATTAAAAGCTGCTAAAGAAAAGAAACAGATCACTTATAAAGGAAAGCCCATTAGAATCATAACAGACTTTTCAACACAAACTGTTCAATCGAGAGCAGCTTGGAATGAAGTATTACAGGTCCTGAGACAAAACAGCTTCCAACCCGGACTGATGTATTATTGGACAATATCCTTCAAATGCAGTGGAGAAATAAAATATTTCCATGACAAAGAACAACTGAAGAACTTCATGAATTCCAAACCAAACTTACAAAAATTACCTAAAGATATTCTAGACAGAGAAAAAAAGAGACCACCATCTCAAGAACAACAATAGAAAGAACCCTCAAGCACAGCAAGCAATTAAACTGGTGGTAAACATAGGAAACGAACAGAAAGTAAATAGCATGACAAGGATAAGCCAACATATATCAGTTATAACCATTAATATAAGTGGCCTCAATTCACCAATCTAAAGAAACAGACTGGCAGAGTGAATTAAGAAACAAAATCCCACAATATACTGTATACAGGAAACACACTATACTCAAAAGGAAATCCATAGACTGAAAGTCACAGGATGGAAAACAATTCTCCATGCAACAGCTTCCCAGAAAAAACAGCGGTAGCTAATATGTTTGCAGAAAATGTAAATTTCAAATTGAACACAATCAAAAGAGATAAAGAATGTCACTACACATTTATTAGGGGAAAACTGCAAGAGGAAAAGACAACAATCCTAAACATGTATGCACCAAACTTTGGAGCATCAAACTATATAAGTCTAATGCTAAAAAACATGAAAAACTAAATACTCAATAACGCTATTGTAATAGCGGACCTCAAAACCCCTTTGACACAAAGAGACAGGTCAACTAGACAAAAACTCAGCAAAGAAATAACAGACCTGAACCAAATCTGTGAACAAATGGATTTAGCAGATGTATACAGAGTATTCCATGCTGCAACATCAGAATACACATATTTCTCAGCTGCACCTGGAACTTCCTCAAAAATAGACCATATTGTAGTATATAGAGCATACTTACCTAAATGCAAAAGAACTGAAATCATCCCATGCATATTATCTGACCACAGTGCAATGAAATTGGAAATTAATGACATGAGGAACTCCAAAAACTCCATAACCACTTGGAAATTAGACAATAACCTCCCAAACAACCAATGGGTCACAGAAGAAATTAAAGAAGAAACTAAAAAATACCTACAAACAAATGAAAATGCAAATAAAATCTACCAGAATCTGTGGGATGCAATGAAAGTAGTATTCAGAGGGAAATTTATAGGGGTGAACTCACACATAAGGAAAACGAAGAGAGAACAAATACATAACTTAATGCTACACCTCAAACTTTTAGAAAAAGAAGAGCAAGACAAGACCAAAGCTCAAAGAAGAGTGGAGATTACAAAGATCAGGGCAGAAATTAACACAATTGAGACAAAGAAAACAGTACAAAAAATAAATGAATCAGAGAGTTGGTTGTTTGAAAGAATGAATAAAATTGATAAACCCCTAACCAACCTTATCAAAAAAAGAAAGGATAAAACTCAAATTCATGCAATACGGAATGAAAAGGTTGAAATCACTAGAGATCCTACAGAAATTCAAAAGATCATTAATACATGCTTTGAAAATAGGTACTCCCATAGGATAGAAAACTCAGAAGAAATGGACAAATTCCTAGATATGTATGAATTACCAAAGTTGAATTAGGAAGATATAAAAATCCTGAACAACTCAGTGTCAATTAGTGGATTCAAAATGTAATAAAAAACTTACCAACAAAGAAAAGCCCAGGCCCTGATGGATTCACAGCAGAATTCTATAAAATATTCAGAGAATATTTAATGCCAACACTCCTCAAACTCTTCAATGAAATTGAAAAGGAAGAAATTCTCCCTATCTCATTACTGGAGGCAAGTACTATGCTGATACCAAAATCTGAGAAAGACCCAACCAAGAAAGAGAACTATAGACTAATCTCCCTAATGAACATAGATGCAAAGATACTCAATAAAACACTAGCAAATAGAATGCAGCAAATCATAAAGAAAATTATACAGCACCACCATGTTGGATTCATTCCAAGGAATGCAGGGATAGTTTGATATTTTCAAATCAATTAATATAATACACCATGTGAATAGAGTGAAAGACAAAAACCACATGATCATCTCAGTAGATGTGGAAAAACTTTTGACAAAATCCAACATGCATTCATAGTAAAAACCTTAGAGAAAATAGGAATAGATGACATTTACCTCAATCTGATCAAAGCCATCTATGACAAACCAACAGCCAACATCATACTAAATGGACAAAAACTAAAAGCTTTCACTTTAAAGTCAAGAACAAGACAAGTATGTCCACTGTCACCACTCCTATTCAACATAGTTCTAAAAGCATTACCCAGAGCATTTAGAAAAGAGAGAGAAATAAAATGGATAAGAATAGGAAATGAAGAAGTAAAACTATCACTATTTGCAGATGACATGATACTTTACATGGAAGATCCCAAATACTCCACAAGAAGACTCCTTGAATTAGTTGACAAATTCAGCAGTGTATCTGCATACAAAGTCAACACTCCAAAATCAATAACGTTCCTATATAAAAGCAAAAAACAGACTGGGAAAGAAATTAAGCAAACCATACCTTTCACAGTTTCATTCAAGTAATTAAAATATTTACCAATCAATCTAACAAAAGAAGTAAAAGATCTATTCAATGAAGACTGTAGTACTCTGAAAGAAGAGATCAAAGAGAATTTCAATAAATTGAAAAATATTCCTTGCTCATGGATAGGAAAAGCCAACATTGTGAAAATGGCCATACTACCAAAACTGCTGTACAGATTCAATGCAATTCCCATTAAATTACCATTAGCATACCTCACAGATCTGTAGAAACATTCCTTAAATTCATCTGGAACCAGAAGAAACCAAGAATAGCAAAAGCAACCCTGGTCAACAAAGACAAGTCAGGTGGAATCACAATCCCTGACCTGAAATTTTACTGAAAAGTTTTTGCACATCTAAAGAAATCACCAGCAGAGTAAAAAGAAAACCTACAAATTAGGAAGAAAATCCTACCTGGCTGTCCCCTGGACAAAGGTCTTACATCTAGAACATATAAAGATTTAAAAATCATGAACCTCCCCAAATTCAAAGACCCAATCCTAAAATGGGCATCTGAGATGAACATATACTTCTCAGATAAAGAATTATAAATGGTAAATAAATATATGAGAAAATGTTCAACGTCATTAGTCATTCAAGAAATGCAAATTGAAACAACATTAAGATTTCATCTCACCCCAGAAAGCATAGCTATCATTAAGAAATCAAACAATAAAAAATGCTGGTGAGTCTGTGGAGAAATAAGAACTCTTCACTGCTGGTGGGAATGCAGACTGGTGAAACCACTGTAGAAATCGGCTTGGAGATTCCTTAGCAAACTAGGTCTAATGGTCCTATTCAACCCAGCTATTGCCCTTCTGGGTATTTTCCCTGAAGATCTGAAAACATCATATCACAGCGATGTATGTGCACCCACGTTTATAGCAGCACAATTTGTAATAGCTAAATCATGGAAGCAACCTAAATGTCTATCCACTGAGGACTGGATAAAAAAACTGGCATTTTTATATAATGGAATAATACTCAGCTGTAAAGAAAGACAATCTTGAGGCTTTTATAGGTAAATGGTCACAATTAAAGACCATACTCATAAGTGAAATAAATCAGATATGCATGCATAAACAGTGTATTGTATCACTGGTGTAGGAACCTGAAAGTGTGAATATAAATTAGGAGGTATGATAAACAGTGTGAAATGAAAGGAAACTGCTGGAAGTAGGGAACAGCTGGGATGGGGGAGGAAGAAAGAAAGAAGGGGATATTTATGTATTTCTGTGTGTATATGCAGGATCGCTAACATAGTTGTACTACTGACTTATGTTACTTTATTGTAAAGAACAGTTAATGATTAGTTATTTGATCAATCTTGCATGTCTATATTGTTTACCTGAGTATACCCTTCAAAGGTCTCAATATGTAATACAACAACCATTGTTAATTCCCTGTTACATTGTCTGTAATTCAGTTTTGATTATACTATTCTTGTGCTACTTTGTAAGTGGCTGTCTGTTAATATGTGTTCATTCTTTTACTTTTAAAATAAAAAGAAAAATATTCTAAGAATTGGTTCATGAAAGTAAATTCATTACACCACATTTGTCATGTAGATTTTACAAATTCCAATTTGACTGGGCTTGAAGCAGACTAAGCATTCAATGGATGCTAGCCAATTTTTTAAGAAAATATACACATTATAAATGTTTGATTTACAAAAATATTACAAGTTTAGTACAGATTATGACTTCTTCTCATGGTGTTAGTAAACACACCCAAGGCCTTACATATTCCAGTTAAGAGAGCTACCAAAAAGCTACAGCCCTAGTTCCAGAGTATTTTCTATTTACTTCATAGCTATTTTCCCTTATTTTTAAGATATTACATTAGTATGAGGCATTTGTTCCAGCTAGAGAATTAATAGCAATATTTTATTAACTACATTGGTACACTGTTTAGATTTTCTTAATTTTGACCTATTTGTTTTAAGTGTTCTAGGATCCCAATCTTATTACATTATATTTAATCATGTTTCTTTAGGCTACTAAAGTGACTGTTAGATTTTGAAAGGCATTGAAAATCTGGAGGGATATTGATTAGAAATTTTGTGCAGTTCTGTTATAGTTGATACATTGTGTCAACTTCAGGAGTCCAGAAGTTTGGCTGAGTGACTCAGCAGGAAGCCAGGGTGCTTAATTTGTACACATCCTGAGCCTGTGGAAGAGGAGGGCATGGAGATTATGTGAGAGCTACATGACCCCTGGGTGGAGGTCGGCTGTTTACAATGTAAGGGAAGGAAACAGGCTGCTCTCCTGCCATTCTTCTGTTTTGCTGGTTGTTTTTGCTGTGTTCCACTGCCATGAACATTTGCCCTCTACCTTGTGCCACTCTGCCTCAGAACCAGCCAAGTATGGACTGAAATCTCCACAAACTGTAAGCTAAATAAACTTTTCCTCCCATCATTTGGGGCATTGGGTATTTCATCTCAGCAATGAGAGAAAAGTAACGAAGACAATTGTCATCATATTTTTCCTGTGTTTAGGACTGCATTATGTGAGTTTAATGCGTAAGGCAAAAACAAATGGAGTAACCATGACAGAGGTCGTTGAAATGTCTGCCTAAGTGCAACACCTATTGACACATTCCCGTGGAAGCACACACATGCACACACCTTCACGGAAAAGGACAATGGTAGGTTAAGGCTCAGCTGTAGGTTAGGTTAATAATGAGAATACTGATAAGGAAGTTTGGGGTGAAGTTACACAGATGGATACTTAATACATAAATGAAGTAAAAATAATGCTTGTATCACTTGTCAAGGTGCAGCAGAGAGAATCCACTATGAAAGAATCACTAAAAATCCAAACAGATAAAGTGGCCTTGTCAACTGACGCTAGTCAGTTTGTGCTGTTATCCTCAGGCTGACATGGTGAGTGCATTAACAAAGTTGTGATGACGGAGCTGAGAACCACACATTTGCCCAACACCGTGAACTCTTTCATGTAACTTCTACTCGTGCTCACTGTCTAGTCAGCTAACACAATGAGCGCTGGGTATCACAGTCCAAAAAGACTAACAGCCACTTGATATATGGTTGACTAAATTTGATTGGTTGAATACTGAAGAGACCGTACTTTTGTTTATATAGAAATACAAATACATAATAAATAATAATTCATTTTTTCTGTCCATATGACCTCAGTTGACAACACCACTCCCATGGAGTCACACGTAGTGAGAGCAGTGGACCCACTAAGCAGCAGTGAAGTGTCAAGATAGTTCATGAACGTGAGATCAGTTGACTTCCCCAACACAGTAAAGCTCTGGGCTCTTAGACTGTTAAATTGTCTTGCTGAAGGCATAGAAAATCGTCACTGCAGAGACAAGAGTCAGCTGGAATGTACTCTCTTCTCTAGGATGCAATTTATGTATTGAATCAAAGATTACTGGCAGAGTCTGAATGATTGAATACCCCCAAATTCACAAGTTAATGCATATGAATTAATCTCCATGGCAATAGTACTGAAATGTGGATTCTTTGAGCATGAGCAATGAACATGAGCATGAGCAGGTACCAGGAGCGTGAACATGAGTGTGAATATACCAACAATACAACTGTTGTGATTATAAATGATGCCCAAGAGAGCTTGTTGGTGCTGCCACCATGAGAGAAGGCAGGGAGAGATTACTACCCATGGAGAATGCACCCTCCCACATACCCAACCCACCACCATTTGTGAACTTCTCAGTCCACAGAAGTATAAGAAATAACTTTCTATTTATAATATGTTAGCTCTTTGTGAAAAAATAACTGTGACAAAATACAAGAAACAAGCACTTTAAAAGAGAAAAAAGTTAGTTTGGCTCATGTTTTCAGAGGTTTCATTCAATGACCACTTTGCTCTGATGCTTCTGGTCTGTGGTGAGGTAAAGTGTCATGGTGGAATGTATATGGTAGACCAAAGTGGCTCACATCATGGAAGAAAGGAGGTAGAGTGAATAGATTAAGAGGCAGTGCGAGAGAGAAAGAGTGGGAAAGAAAACCTCTCTAAGGACAGGATACATCACTCAAAGACACAACTTTAGTGACCTACTCTCTTTAACTAGGCTCCACTTCCTAAAATTTCCATTACCTCTAAATAGTCTATTCAATTATGAACCTGTCAATGGATAGTTCATTGTCACGATGAGAGCTTTCATGATTCAGTTTCTTCCAAGAATATCTGAAAATCACTGCATTTGGGTCCCAGCCTAGAACACCTGAGCACTTGAGGGAGACATGAAAGATTGAAAACATGACAATAAAGCAGCAATTTTATGTATAATGGAATAATCATTCAAATTAGTGCATAGTATATGATGCTGTCTTCTATTAGAATATATAGCTCTAGGTATAGAGGTAGAAATTGCTTACCTAAAACTATTTCTAGTAATTAATTAGGGCCTTTTCCCATATGTAGACTTGGGGGATCTGAAGGAGCATAGAAGCTAATGCCAAACAAGAAACACGCAGAGACCCATTGAATGGAAAGTTAATAACTGTGCACCTTGACTTTGTTTTTCCAAACTTAGAGGAAGGAATAGATTTCATTCTATTTGATGGAGTAATTGGCCTTGTTTATTGATAGAAAGCAAGGTTGAATTTACATTTTAGAGAGAGAAATATATGTGAGACATAAATTGTTTACTGGTTTAATAATTATACATACTTGAATAACTGTAGCTCTAATGGGTATGAGCAATGAAGTCACTCTGAGAAAACTGTTGTCCTAGGCTGAGGCCATTTGTGTATACAGGGTGTCTTTGTTAATTTTCTGTAAATATCTGACACCCACAATAAAGGAAATAAAGGTTTACTTAGCTCACTGTTCATGGAGGTTTCAGTCCATAATCAGCTGGCTCCAAGGCAGGGTGGCACATGGCAGAGGGGCAACAGTTCATGGAGGCAGCAGACAGCAAAAACAATAAAAGCAAAAGGGAGGGAAACAAGTCTGTTTTCCTCCTTTATATTGTAAGCCAGCTACCCCCCCCCCCAGGAGGAAGTAACACTCACACCATCTTTGTTGCCTCCTTTTTCACAGGCTGAGGATTTTTACAAAATGAGGACCCTGGACCCCTGCTGAGTTACTTTGTTAGGCTTACAAACTTCTCAAGTTGACACAATTAATTGACCATCACAACATTCTAGGGCATAAACTGTGGCCCTAGTGCATGTCCTCTACACATTAAGATGAGGAACTACTGAGTCAGTTAAGTTTCTAAACTTTTCAAGTTGACACAATATAGCAGCCACTACAAAGGGTCTGGTTCTATCATTAAATAAGCGACCAAGGTAGGGAAAAGCAAAGAACAAAGAATGAATAGCCACTATCCTTGAGGCGAACTAGAGTGGCAGGATATTGTCCTGCAACTTTGTCCTAATTTCCTATACATTTCCCTATTTTCCCTTGGGAAATAGGTACAATGAATCTTGGAAGGGATGTATACAGATATTTATGGAAAAGTATGTCTCAATGTTATGAGCAATAAACAGTAGCAGAGAGAGGAACTTTCTGCCTTCTATGACTTACAACAGAGATCTTTTTGTATATTTGATTTTATTTGTTTTTTTCCTCTTTGTCTATTTTAGGGATTGCTTTCAGTAGGCAACCTCCATCTCTCAGACACTCACCATCTACATAAAGCACAGAGGACAGCTTTGCTGCACATCCAAATCACCCAGGATAAGTTATGTATAGTTACTGATCAGGGGTCATGAAGCCAAGATTTTTTTTAACTGCAGAGGGAAGCCTACTATACAACTTCATACTGTACCAGAATGGCCAAGGATCCGATGAGTCTTCATCAGTTTACATTCTTTATATGCCTGATAGTATGTACTTCCTTTAACAAATTTTAGTTTTTAACTATTTTGTACTACCAGATTCTCCTCAACAGTTCCTTCCAGAATTTTCCTCTCAATTCTGATTCTCTGTATTTCTGTGTAATTCAACTTCTGCATAGAATTGAATTTTTTAAAATGGTATTTATTTCTGCTTCATGCATCATGATTAATGATGAACATTTCATTGCCTCTTTCTTTGGTCTTTATTATAAATTTGCAAAGTGCAAGTGTACATATTTATGAGATATAAGCTAATGTTATAATTTGTCAATATAATGTATCAAATGACATAAATCAAACCAATGAATATATCTAATGCCTCAAATATTTGTCATTTTCAGTGGTAAGAACATTCAAAAATTACTCTCAGAAATTTTGAAATGTGCAATATATTATAAATTCAAGTTACTAAATTCCTTTAAATGAAAGAACAATTACATCATGATCAGTTATATAATCATTTTGGTTATATTCTTGCCTGTTAATATATAACTCTAATAATTTTTGTTTAGAGAACAAGAATGATCTTGGAACATTTGTAGAACAAGTCTAGATAGCTGAATTTCCAAGCTTTTTAAAAAAGTAACTTTATGATTTCTAAAAGTATATTTAAATTCAAAATGTATTTGCATTTTAAAAACAGACATAGCAAACCTCAGAGTATTATTTTCTTGTGAAAGAAAAAGTACCCACCCCGATTTGCCGAGGACTTGAAAACAGAGGGAGGAAATGGGTTTGCTGTACTGCCCCTGGGAGCACTGCATTGGGAAGAGGTGCACAGGGAGTGATGTGGGTATCTACCAAGTGACAGTGTTCACATGTCAGAGAGAATCTCAAGGAGAAATGTTTTCTTTTTCTATGAACAGTCTTTCTCTCATATCGTTTCATTTAGCTTTGCCCTTCAATGAGAGAATTAACATTTGGAACACAGAGATTGTGATATAGCCACAGGAGAGAGCCATTAACCAGACTACTTGTTCTCCTTAAGTACATATTTTGTGACAGTGGAATATTCATAAAGTAAGCTTTTAGGGCTATCGTGTGTTTCAGCCAACCCAGGCCTTATGGTGTGGAGGGTGCTCTGTGCATATGAATATCAACAACCTTGACTGTAGCATGTGGCTGGGTAAATACACTGAGATCCTGGGAAACTGATTTGCTAATCAAATCCCTGCTTTATGTATATTTTATTCCTCCTTCTGTCTAAAATTCTGCATGGGAATTTTACTGTACATGAAGGGGTCATTATGTTAATAATCTTTTTTCTGTTTGTGACAAGATAGTAAATAATTACTTCAAAAATATGCTAAAATGGAGGACAAAACACAGAAATTAATATTTGACTCATTTGTAGAAAAACTACAGTAGTTCCTATAAATATTTGCCTGGTTATTAAACTGCATTTGTGAGGCCAGTGAACATATTTGAAACTTACACTTGGAAAAACTATTGAGCAAATATTCATGTTATAATAACGTAAATTTCCCAAAACGTATCTCACAAAACTTGATAAATTTATATTGTGATTCACTGAATTGTACTCCCATTTAAATAAAGGTAGTGTAATGTAAACAGTAATTATAGCAATAATGTAGAAATTCCCCTTTTTATTAAAGTAAGTTAATTTGCGTCAATATGTTTATGTGATTTAATGGCTTAGAACAGGCATGAGTAAAGCATGGTCCATGGGACATACAACGCTCTGCATAGCTAGCAATATGGCTTCGCAGGATGCTAAATTTTCAATATTGTGGGATTGTGGGTGATAGTTTTAATGATTTAACTGTGTGGACCTTGGCCCATTGCTTGTATAGCAACGGAAAACTGTATAATGGAGGGCACAGTTCAGTGCTCTCTCTGCCTCCTCTGCCTACTACACAGCATCAGTCAAATCAAAGTGCACATGTATCACATAGCACATGCACTTGTGCGCTTTGTGAGTAAAACACAGTGGTGACTAACAGTGGTATTCCAAGCAACTTACCCTTTATGTTCATCTCAGGGCAGGCTTCTACTGTTATTAAGCAGCCATAGAAGTTTTCTTACTTAATTATTGAGTAGAGGTTTATGTTATTTTGTAAAATAATTTTGTAAGTTAAAATAGTTTTCTTTTAGCAGCTGCAGTATAGGAAGCACAGAGGTGTAATCCAATAGTTTTGTGTCCATACTTATATAATTACATATATAACTAATATTAGAAAAATAAATGTTGGTTTATTTCTTAATTTTGAATAAAAATTGAGCTGCAATTAGACATTTAACATAAAGAAGCCTTTTATAATGCTTCCTTACTAGACTTTTATAAGCCCTACATTCTCAGAGAAATATCCCCCTGGCGTCAATATCTCACCATATTCATGCCATCATACAAAGCATTTAAGAACAACTATTTTCAAGGATGAGGCATACAAGTAAATTTAGATAAAAAATTCCTTGAAGACAAAGAAATGCAACTATCTCATCTAATTATACAAAGATTGATTAGTTACACAAAAACAAGTTCAAGTTCCCCACTAATTTTATAACTATGTTGAATTCTATTGTCTTTTCTTGTTTTTAATTTTTTTTTATTTTAAAGAAAATAGTTTAAAAAAGGAACAATAGCAAATAAAAACCATAACAGAGCAGGACATTAAAAATGATAGAGCGTTTCAAACCAAATGATAGGGATTAACAGTGGTTGTTATATTACATATTGTTATCTTCAATGAACTTGCTCAGATTACCAGATGTAAAAATAGAAGACTGGTCAAATCATTAAAGGAAATAAGAAAATAATAACTTAAAAGAACATTAGAAACAATACATAGTGTCCCTAGACGGCATTGTAGGGATTTACCAATGGTTGTATACTGTGAATTGTTGTTACATAAATTGCTCAGATTACCAGATACAAGCATGCAAAATTGGTCAAAATATTTTTAAAAATATTTCAAACATTAAGTGTTCCCCTCAACAAACCATCAGACATCAGCCGTACAGTTATGCCACCGATTTACATATATATATATATATATATATATATGAATTCTACTTTCTTATTGCTATAATGAATGTAAAAACTAAAAGGCATTGCTTATATCTGTTAACTATATTTTACATTTTATATGCAGCCTAAATTAATAATTACTTTTGCTCCTTGGAAAATGCATGGAAATTAAACAATATATGTAATATACTGGCATACACATATATAGATAGCTACTTCACACATTTATAAGTTTATTAATTTTGAAACTTTAAAAATCAGTTGGAAAAAAGTTGAGTTTGTGTATATATCAATAATGCTTAGATTGAAGAATACATTTTTTACAGAAACTGCCTCAGTACTTAAAAATAATCACGATATTGAGAAAATGCATCAGTCAACCAGCATACTCAATTTTCTATTTCCACCTAGAAAGACTGGGAATAAATTATTATGGCGTGTGTGTGTGTGTGTGTGTGTGTGTGTGTGTGTGTGTGCACGTGCATGTGCACAATAGTTCAATGCTTTCAATTTATATACAAATAACAAACAGATTGATGTAGCACAGTTCTGGGCGTGTCAGGATGACTGACTTACTGAAGATGGAAGAACCGCCTTGGGTGTGGGATGCACGGAACCGTAGCACAGCCTGGATGGCATAAAAAAGGAAATGGGAAGTCTCGCCTTTGCTGCTTCTAAGGAGTCCCAGTTTTTGCCACCTCCACTGTAGGTCTGCCCCAGGGTTCCAGCTTAGAATTGTCAGTCTTCCCATGCCAACCCTTCAACCTTGTTCTCCTAAAAAAGGACTCTGCAGTGAGCTCCAGGTCCTTGACCAGTGACGGCACCCTCTGACTCCAAAGAGTACAGGAGGGCCTTTCACACTCTGTCACACCTCAGTGTGTTAAGCCTACATCATAAATCCTGCATATATCATGTGCTACTTATGTAGGTGTTTTATAATACTAACTTAGTATTACATATGTCAAATAAATATATGCTTTTGTGTGTGCATTGTGTCTGTGGTCTGTCAATTATTTCGAGTTAGAATAGACTGGCAATTGATGCTTACGTATCCTAATAATAATGACAGAGGTGAATTCATTCAAATTACTTAAAAAGAGAATTGAACATATAAATAGTGCTCAGTACAAAGTTTTTGAAAAAGAAATGGAGTGACTTATACAAAACAGTTCAACAAATAGTAACCAGAAACACACTCAGCCAACTTATTTTTTACAAAGGGGCCAAATAAGTTCATTGGAAGAAAGATAGTCTCTTCAACAAAGGGTGCTGGATAAACTGTCTTGCCACTTGCCAAAGACTGAAAAGAGACCCAAGTCTATCACCATGCACCACACTCAAGTCAAAATGGATCACAGATCTCAATATTAAAACAGAAACACTAAATGTATTGGAAGAGAAAGTAGGTAAAAATCTTGAAGATATAGAGGTAGGCAGAGAGTTCATGAACAAAAACTAAACTGCATGGGAAATACTTTAAAGAATCAACAACTAGGATCTCATCATACTGAAAAGTTTGTGTATATCTGAAGAAATCACTAGCAGAGTAAAAAGAAACCTCACAAATTGGGAGAAAACTTTAGCTGACAGTCCCTTGGACAAGGTCTTCTGTCTAGAACATATAAAGAAGTAAAAAACATCAACCCCCCCAAATTCAAAGACCCACTCCAAAAATGGGCATCTGAGATAAATACACACTTCTCAGATAAAGAAATACAAATGGCAAATAAATACACAAGAAGATGTTCAACATCATTAATGATTCAAGAAATGCAAATTAAAACACTGAAATTCCATCTCACCCCAGTAAGAATGACTAGCATTAAGAAATCAACCAATAACAAATGCTGGCGAGGCTGTGGAGAAATAGGAACTCTTCTGCATGGCTGGTAGGAATGGACACTGGTGAAACTGCTGTGCAAATCGGTTTGGAGATTCCTCAGCAAACTAGGTCTAGAGGTTCCATTCAACCAAGCTATTCTTCTTGTGGGTGTTTTTCCATAAGAACTGAAAACATCATATCATAGCGACATATGTGCACCCATGTTTATGGCAGCACAATTTATATTAGCTAAATCATGGAAGCAACTCAAATGTCCATCCACTGAGGGATGGATAAAAAGGTAATGGTACTTTTATATAATGGACTATTACTCAGCTATAAAGAAAGATAAACTTGATGCTTTTACGGGTAAATGGTCACAACTAGAGACCATACTCAAGTGAAGTAAATCATACCTGTATGTGTGAACAATATATTGTCTCTCTAGTGTAAGAACCTGAAAGAGTCAATAAAATTAGGAGGTATGATAGACATTGTCAAATGAAAAGAAACTGCTCAAAAGTAAAGGGCAACTGGAATGAGGGAAAGGAGAAAAGAATTAAGGAGCAAATTATACATACATACATACATATATACATACATACATATATATATATATATACATGCAAACACACACATATATATACATATACACATGATAGCTGACATAGTTGTACTACTGATTTCTACAACTTTATTAAAAGGAACACTTAATGATTAATTACTTGATCAATCTTATATGTCTATATTTGTTTTCCTGAGTAAACATTTGGAAGAAATCAATTTGTACTACAACAACCATTGTGAATTTCCTATCACCTTGCCTGAAATTAAGTATTGCTTATATTGTTCTTGTGTTATTTTGTAAGTGTACGTGTGTTTGTTAATGTTTTCATTCTTTTACTTTTTAAATAAAAAAGCAAGAAATAGATTAGCATGCACACAAATTAAGTACAGAACAATATGACTTTTTAAAGTACCTACCTAATATATACAAAAAAGTATATTGCTTATATTAACCTAAAACTTAATTGCTGAAATAGTAAAAAAAGATGAAATACCTAGAAATAAATTACACAAGAATATGAAGCAATTATATGAAAAAAATTCACATGTCCTTGAAGTGATAGCATACACAAGGAAATACACTTCCACAATTGCAAAAAGACTCATAATCATTACATGCCTAAGGCTTGTGAGTTCAATTTTAATTTTTATATGTTGATGATCATTAGATCATTATGTTAATGCCTCATAGATTAAAAAAGAGTATAAAATTGAAATGTAAACATCAAAGGAAGCTTTCTCAATACATACAATGAAAAATGATGTGCTCTTTGAGATACTGAAATTTATGATCAAACTTCAATAATTAAAACACGTCATCCTACCCTAAAAAATCCACCTTTAGCAACAGAACAAATACGCTGCACAGAAATAAATCTAAAGGTATAGATGGGTGGAGAGCATGAAATCAGTAGCAGCACAAATCAGCACAGTCAACAGACAACAAATAATTGATGGGCAGGCTACCTGCCACATACAAGTGAGTCAAATTCAAAGACCTCCTAACCCTGAACAGCAAGATTGATCCTGAATACGTCAAGTAGCAAAACTTCAACCATAGGAAGATGTATTTCTATTGCTCATCTGGGGTTCTCGTATCCACTAATCCTTGAAGAGCACAAGATGTGAAAAGAACATTTCACTGGATGGACTAAAACAGGTAAGAAATGTAACAGACATCAAAAATATTGCAAGATCAGAGTGAAATTGAACTTCATGCTAAATAACAGGCAAATGAGATTTTAAGCATTTTGTTGAACTGGTGGTGGGTCACTGCTGGAGGATGTTAGGGTAATGTGATGAGTCATATGTGCTTGGCTACTGGAAAAGAATGTTAAGTTCTTTACACCAAGATTATGTCCTACAGACACATGATGAAGATCCTTTTCAAATTACTTTTATTGGTTCACTCTAGATATACATATCGATCACATTTATTGTAGGGAATTTATACCTGTTCATGATATATCTTGATTCTTCATTTTACCCCATTCCTCTCTCCTCCCTTCAGGCCGTTTTCCCTCCTTATTTACAGAAGCTTTGTTTTCATTTTTTTCCATTTTCTTTTTTTGTTTTGTTTTGTTTTCCTTCTTTCCCTTTCACCTCCCCCCCCATTCTCTTTTCCATTTGAACATTTTTTTGCTACTTCCCAATATACAGAACCTTTCTTGATAATTAAATTTAAAACATAGGCTCACCTAAAACAAGATGCTAGGAGAGCGTTTGCACTTCAGAGAAGCAGATAAATAGCGCAGTTATAAGTCTGCTCAAGCAATGTTTAAAGAAAGAATTGTATCAGGCTCCTAGAGTCAGAAAGAAATATACCTGTGGGTTGGTCAAATTGAGGAAAACATTAAAACCAATTTGGCCATTGATCAGTCAGTTGTCTTCTGTGAATAGCTCCAATCAGCCGTTTTATCATCTCACACTACTGCTGTGGAATATTATACAAGAAAGTTTAACTGATTAATAAGAAACAAATTCGAAGCACCAACTTCTTCCAGACCAATGTTGCCAAGATTTTTTCTATTACATCTGGAATTTCTATTTCATCGTGTTTAGTAATTTCAGTCTGTTGCCATCCATTTTTAAGGCTCCAGGAGATGTTTGCTGCTATATTAGGATAGTAAGTCTGTCTTCCTGGAAACATTGAAATTTCATTATTTTTCTGTATTTCAACACATTCCCACATAGGTTCCCAACACATTCCCCACACATTCTCTGTCTATTATGTACAATCACTTAAAATGTGTGAACATCAGTCTGTTAATAAATATAATGATATTTGTGTAGAGACATGATTTAGTGATATTATATTCTTGTAGATTTAACTCAGTGTATTCAACTGAATTTCCTATTTTGGAATTATGACAAGAACTGTCAAAATAAATGTTTTTGTATATTTCTTTTTCTTAGAATGATCTTCCATACATTCTTTGCCTTTGAAATAACACCATGATTGAAAATAAAGTTTTATCCATTTCTCTTTCATAATTCTCAATATACTCAATCATAATGTAGTCACTCTAATTTCTGTGATAATATCACACATATTTTTACATATCTATGTATTATGCATAACAAAGATCTTAACTATTGTTCATTTGTAAAAATTTTAAAGTCTATATTAAAGTCTATTTGGTGAACTGAAATTGTTTAAATCTGTATTTCTCAGTGTTTAAACCAATTTTGATTTTTAGTGTAAAGAAAACAAAGCTAAACTAAATGCCAGAAGCAAAAACTAATAGGGTACAAAATTTGGGAAGTGGAAAAAACAATATGACCATAAATTTCTTATTAATATGGAGGTCAAGAAATGTTGAATTTTAAAATGTAGGAGTGATCGCACATATTGCTGCTTTATTTTGTGTACTGAATTTTGGTGCATTCTCTATAAAGGTTTGTCTGGCTTAAATACACAGTCTGCTACCTTTGTAGTAATCTATTTCATTTCACTCTCTCCTTCTTGTTTACCTTATAGGAAAAAATGAATGTGATAAAATACCAAAAAATATATAACATATGGTGTCAGAAGATCAATATTTATGTGTCAATTTTTTGTTAGTGTTTATATACTAGGCTCAAGGTGTATAAATGATACCAAGACTGGTAAAATTATTTTGGATTAAACAAGAAAAAACGAAACATTGTTGAATGGAGAGTAACTTCAAGAAAAAGCTTTAATTGACTTTGGAAAAAAATCTCTTACCATATTCACTCACACAGCTTATTTCGAAGGATAAACAGCACTTTTCACTCAGGCATATTTTTATTGATGTGTTAGGGCAGAATGGAAATGAATGGATTAATTTTCACGAAACTAGTAAGATATTTTTTCTATTTTCTTTAATATGAGTAATATGTATATATCGAAAGCATTAAATCTGTAGTATGCAAAAATTCTTATAGTAATTTTCATATTATATTAGGAATGTTACACTATGAGGCTTATAATTTATGGAGTTGTAAATCAACATCACATTTAGTATGCAAAGATAAAATTTAAAAGATAATATAACCACTAAATTAAATATCCATGTATTCTTTCTTAATTATCATAACATTTTTCTACATATTAATTTTGGAACAAATTATTTCCTACTTGAATTCATAAGATTTAAGAACATTTTGTATTTTGCACATTATAAATAAATTTTACCTCTTATATGGTGACGAATTTTTCATTATTTGCACATTTTTCTACCTGACAAATTTGTTTTTAGTTTGCCTTTTTTTCACCGTTATGTGATAAGACAGGAAGTTTTATAGTATTAATTGCAGTTTTCTCATCAACTGAATGTTTAAAACTATGTACACCTCAGTATACATCTTCCACTTTATTTTAGGAAAATTAAAGAAATTAATCATTAGCATTGAAAATATATTTTCAGTAAAATATTTTTACAAAAAGAAACCACTTAAACATTTGTTTATTTATTTATTTATTATTTACTTGAGACCAGATCTCACTATGTAGTTCAGGCGAGCCAGGTTTGAACTCATTATGTAGTCCAGGCTAGTCTCAAACTAAATTTTATAATGATCCTCCTGCCTCAGCCTCCCAAGTGCTGGTATTACAAGCATATGCCACCACCCCCAGGTTTTAGGAAGAGAAACTCTTAATATAATCTTTAGCATGTACATATCTATCATAGTTTAACATTTATGTAATTTTATTATGATAATCATAAAAAAGATATATCAACATACCTATATTTCATGCAATATACTAACAATTCTATATATGTGTTTTATAGATACCAATAATTTTAAATTTTCTTATACTAAGTTCTATTTTAGTATAGATTTTACATTGCTGATATGATAGTTCATTACTTTTTTTAGAATCTTCAACCAACCTTATTTTAAGCTACTCAAAACTAAAAGCTTAGAAATGAGTATAATATCATTGATTAAAAATGTCTCTTCTCCAGAAATATTCATTAAATGCAACTTTTACAGCATACCTCACAGATATGTTTTCAAGGCCATAACTACACTAAGATTAAAATAATTAATGATACTTTCAATTAGCTTATTCCTCTGTTCACCTGTAATTTAATTTGGCCATTTCAAATTCTCAGAAGGAAATGAATTTTCAAAGTAAAATTTTGCAGTTACATTTTATGCCTTCAATTATGAAATTTTACATATAAAGTGTGATAGGTGTTGCCTTCTATTTCTAATTACTTTCTGTGAGACTCAGTATTAGGTATATTTAATATAATGTTGAACATCTACTTGCTGAGATTTTTCTACCCTAAAAAATACATGAACCTGACATACAAGTGAGAGAAATATGAACAAGTCATGCAAAGTTCATACTGAGGAGGTGCTATGACCTAGGTTATCAACCAACTGACATTAAACAGTGTTTTCAGTAAGAACATAGATATATGTTCTAACTTCACATTAGTGTGCCTTTGTGCACGTAATGTAGTTACTTACTTGGAAATTGATCGAGCCAATACTAAATCAGTCACCAACTCTCTTGCTTTTGGTACTGTGGCAACATTTGCAGGATGTGCAGAAAAATAACTAGAGGAAGCTGCTGAGAAGCTAATAGAATGGAAAGGAAACTCTGAGAATGGAAGTAGCATGATTATTTTATTAAAACAAAATAGAGGAATCACTTGCGCCATTGTACAGAGGCTCACAGAAGCTCAGAGCTAGCACTTGTGATGATGACACTGGAGAAATACTTCCATCCAGCAGAGTTAAATGGTCACTGGGTGCCCCGAACCTTTATTATTATACAGGAGATGGTAACTGATTCACCCTGCATTGAGGATTCCAGGAAAGATTCTCAGCTATCGGGGTGATATGTCTGCTAAGATCGAGTAACATTTTAAAGGAGACACTGTACCCCGTGCCCTTGCCACATTCCATAGCTAAAGGAAAATATGGCATCAATTTTTCCAAGTAATGGCCCTGAGCACAGCTTGGCCTGATAGAAATGCTGCAGTCTTCTGGATCTCTTCCCTGTGTTCACAAAGAGTCAGCCTTTGTTAACTGTCCAAAGGGACCAGGAAAATTAACTTCCAGGGTAAAGATATTTCAATTTCATCAAATTGTTTCTTCTAGAAAAATATGTGTTTTACCTTTATGCCTTTCACTGGAAATTTAGAAGAAAAATATCTTAACTCATCGTTTTTTTGCCACAGAGATGAATTACAAGAGTCTTTGTCAAAGTTACATTCTCTTTCTCTTTTTCTTTTGAAAATGTTTGCTATTGTGATCAAGGAGAGTTCAGTTTTCTAACATTGAACACTACACCTCTTCTACTTTCTTTTGATTTCTGATTGAAACAATCTAGCCCAGGCCTCCTTATTTAATATCCTGAAAAGAACTGGAATTAGTAGGCAACTTCATACTTGTTTTTCCAACCTACTGCTTACAGGCTCAGCAGGCATTTGGGATGTACTCAAGCTGACTCTGGGTGTAACAAATGCTCTGTTGCTACCTAACAGGGGCCTTAGTTCTTTGTTCTATTCTATTTACTACACCAGACAGTTTAACTAATGACAATAGTTCTGCAGTCCTATTTGCTTGTTTGTTTAACTTTTGTCTTTATTTTTATTATAGTGGAAATCCACAGAAGAGTTAACCTTTAGGCAGACTAAATAAATCCATGGATATTATGAAAATACTAGCTTGGATGAGAGTTTATTATGGTTTAACAATCTTTCAAAGACAAATCTGAGTGCCACCACAGCAGAATGCAACACCTGTCTACAATAAAAACCAACATTGAGGCAAGCTAGTGACCCAGATGTGGGGTGATTACATTGTATTCCATACATTCTGACAAAGGTGGTGCTTTCTTTGCCTTGGAAGAATAGAATCAATTCCTTCTGTTGCTCCAGTACTTCTGCAAGTTTCACCATCTATGGAACAAATTAATGTTGTGTTCATCCTTAGTTATCACAAGATACGCTTGTGCACAAGAGGCCCTTTTAAAAGAAAGAATAATGGGGGAATGAGATCAAACCTATAAAACACATAGTCTTATTCATGTACGCTTAGTCCAAATGGACACATACAGCTACAGAAATGAATATGGCAGACACACTGGTATCACTGTTTGAGAGAACACATACTCTGAGGCTCATTTATGTTATGTTGAATTTGTCTTTGAACCAATGAGCAATTTATTTAATATTTTTTTCAATTAAGAAACATGGAGTAAAACTTGAGTAAGGGGAAAAAGGAAAAATTCCTAAATTTAATACATTTTGGAATTTTCCCTTTTCTGAGTATTTGTGCTCAATAAACTTAGAGGAACTAATTCACAGTGAGGAATGATTTTATGAGAAATAACAATAATTCCATCAAACTAGTATTAAGACTATAGTATGACCCATTCTAGATCTTCATGAGACTTGGCTTAATAAAATTTTTATCATGCTTTGTGGTACAGATCACTGTTAGACATTTTTCTGTCATGCACAAAGTCCTAAGGTTCAATCTCCAGCCTTGAAGGAAAGACAGGAAGGCAACCCCTTGGAGGAACTTACTGTATATGCACACAGAAAGTAGAGCTTCTGTTACATGATAAAGTAAGTGCAGTGTCACGAGAATCTAGGTGATTTACTGTAATATCTTTAGAACATAGATGTATCATGTAAAAGGTTAAAGAGTATGACAATTACTGCAAGTATCACTGATGCTGACCTTATAAGAGTAAATGATTATGTCTCCTCACCAGGTAAGATAACATGTAAATAGGTAATATTAGGGGATGACAGGTCTACCAATAAGGTTGCTGTATGGACTGGGAGAGAAATAAGTCACATGACAAGACAGGAGAAACATAAGAATTAGAAATTTTTCAAAGGATAGTGACATCGTTTTGGTCAGGGAGGCTATCATTGCAATCAGTATTTGAGGAAGTTTAATATAAAGTGATATTCAGTATGCAAATATTTTACTGGTATCAGAATGCCTTTGACAAATAGCTATAATAATCAGTTTTCCATTGCTGAGACCAAATAGTTGAAATCCCTCACGCAAAGCAGGAAATAGTATCCTTGCATCATGGCTTTAGAGGATTCAGTCCATAGTTAATCAGATCCAAAGTAGGAATATTATGGCAGAGCGATCTGACAAAGGAATGCTGCCTGTATCATGGTAACCTGGAAACAGAGAGGGGAAAACCACAGAGAGAAATAATTAGGGACCCGGTGTAACACAGAAGATCATGAGTCCAAGTGCTCCATTACTCTACCGCAGGTGGTTTGCACGCCAAGGAAGTTTTCTATCCAGCTTAACCGTCAAAATATCATTGACCAGCCATTCTTTCCTGTGTGAAGTGCACCAAAAACATAAAGACTCAGAATATCAGGACCAGTGCTATCACGTTGTTGAATTACATTTACAGATGAGAAATATTCATGTGATGTATCAAGGGTAAAAAAAATGCTTCTGTTATACTTAGCTATTAACCATATTCACTGCACTGTTCAACATTTCAGTGCAGCTAAGAGGACGGATCTCAAATATTCTCATCACGTAAGATGGTTGAGTTTGATGGATAGGTTTGTTGGCTTGATTTGACAGTCCACATAGTTCAAATATCATAACATTATTTTGTAACCTATAAGCATGTACGATATAATTTGTCAACATACTATAAAAATAAAATAATGAAAGTTATTATTCAAAACAATGGCAAGGTAGCCTATGGAATTTGGAAAGTTATAAATATTGTTATTCATTTTTTGTAGTTTTCTCTTTTCCGTGATACTTTATTATACTAAATAGTGCTGGTATATGCTCCAGACAAGATTTTATTTTGCCTTTTTTCACCCCTTTCTTCCTTTGAGTGAGTGAGCCTCATAATATTTGTGTTAAATTCCATCCTTACACAGTATTTCCAGGGTCCCTGTTATCTTATACATAATACACATAACCATTAACTTATAATCCAACTATCAAATGAGGTTTATTCTTAGATTGACTCAGATTCACATAATTAAACAATATCACATGCACATATATGATTAAACATATTCATGTATAACATTAAGAAAGACTAGGAGTTTATTATCATTAAATATTCTCAATTTAAATTTTAAATTACATTAGGGAATGGAGAAATAGCCCTACAAATACAACCTTTATACTTCCACTTAAAATACAGTGTTAGTGAAATGAGATTTGTGTATAATTCATATGGCAAAATAGCCACCATGTACTGATGTGCTTTTCCTTTTATATTATACACTGCTAAATAAAATACTTATTTTCCTTAATTACTTTTTGCTTTATATTACTGGATTTCCATTAATGCCATATCTTTTGTCTTTAATTATTGTATGTAAGTTACTGTACAGCAAGTGTGTATTCATAAGGAACCAGATTTACACTGTTCATCACTTAGAAATATGTGGGGCATTTATTATGAGTTAAACAAACATCTGGGCCTGGGAACAAATGATAAATATGACAAAGTGGTCTCAAATAAGAGATTCTTCATTCTAATTAGAATACAAGTATCACAATTTGGAATACTAAGTCTAATAAGAATATATTATTGGGGCCAAGGATGTAACTCAGCGGCACCACCCCTGCCTGGCAAGTGCAAGGTTCTGAGTTCAATCTCAATACCTGCCCCCCCCACCAAAAGAGAATATATTATTTACAATAAACTTGGTCTCTCATAATGCAAAAAAAGTTCCCAAATAACATCAAGGAATGAAAGATTCGGAGAAGCTCATAAGTTTTTAAGAGAGTGGGAGCATTCAGAGGTGTGTCATTCCCATAGCTGAGTTAATGTGGGAAGTAAGAAAAGAAGCAAGAAAATTTTAACAATATTTTTTACAGCTCTGGGAATGAGCTTAGCCCCATTCAAAAATAATTCAAATACTTTGTCACTAATCTACATTACTAATCCTAAACTATTTTAATTCAAGGTAAAATTTGATCATATTTGTGCACCATAAATATTCAGAATACCAGAAATATTCATCAGAAATTGATGACAATACTTGATATCAGTAACTAACATGATACAGGATATGTTGTGATGACATAATCAGGTGGTTAGACTGACCAAGACCAAATTGCAAGCAGTAAGGATAGAGAAGTTTATTTAATTTGAAATTTTAAGGATGATTGTTTTGCTGTCGATGTATAATGAAGATAAATGAGAAAGGAAAGCTAATATTATGTTTACTCATTTAGCAGAAATGACAGTGGTGATGTTCAAAAAAACAAGAGCATTTGGAAAGAGAATAATGTAAGTTCATTTTCTACATGTTGAAACAGAGGTGTACCTCATGCAAATATTATAGAAGGACAGGGCCGGGGATATAGCTCAGCAGCACAAGCACCTGCATACCAAGTTATCTTGGTTACTTTTCTCTCGTTGCTAAGACAAAATACCCAACGCCCAGAATGAAGGAAGGAAAGGTTTATTAGCTTACAGTTTGTGGAGTTTTCGTCCATACTTGGCTGGTTCTGAGGCAGAGTGGCACATGGCAGAGGGCAAATGTTCATGGCAGCAGAGCACAGCAGAAAACCACAAGAGCAAAAGGGGGGAATGGCTGCAAGCAGCCTCTTTCTACCTCCCTTACATTATAAGCAGGCTCCCCCCACCCAGAGGGCGTGTAGCTCTCACAAGACTTCCAAGCCTTCCTCTTCCATAGGCTCAGGTTGTATGCAAAGTAAGCACCCTGGCTTCCTGCTGAGTCATTCAGCCAAACCTCTAGACTCCCCAAGTTGACACAATGTATCAACCATAACACAAGTGCAATGTCCTGAGTTTGATTCCTGATACCCCATTCCCCGCAAAAAAGAAGTAAAATAAAAGACTGTAGGTACTTTCAAGGGATTTGAAAGCAAATATATATATGGAAAGCTCATCGTGGCCACAAGAGATCATACAGGCATTTCCAGATGGTAACTTTATTTTGGAAGAAAATGCTTAGGCACAATGATATTTTAAGGAAATATAAAGAGAAAAGAAAATTATAACAATATTACAGAGGAATAAAGTACAGACTATAAAACAAAAAATTATAGAGAAAATATCATTATGGGATTCCAGGTGTTGTGGCTTCCCTCTAAAATTGTCCCCAAAGTCTCTCGTGTTCAGTAGCTGACTGGATTATGAGGGTGTTAGAGCCAGCTTGGGGTTAGGCAGCCTGCTCAGGAGATGAGTCATGAGGGGCATGGTGTGAGAAGGAAAAACTCCTTTCCTGGATTCTCCTTTTCTCTGAGTGTTTCTTGCTGCCAGAACGTGAACTGAGCTCTCTCTCCTGAGCCAACCTCTTCCATCACGCTGGCCTCCTTGAGGTCAGCTGACTACTGACTAAACCTTCTAGAAAACAAGAGGCAGAATAAACCTCCCCTGCTTTAAGGTGCAGGTTTTAGATATTTTATCCCATGAATTAATAAGTGATGAAGACACAAGGGACATAAATATTTCAAGAAACAAAAGAGGTCCTAAATATTAATTAGTGTAGATAGATCAAGCCAAATAAGAAGCTAGCCATGTGGTATGCTAAACTGTACTGGAGAGATGAGAGAGGAAAGTATTAAATATTCATCAGTGGATGACTGTCTAAGAAAAATATGATATAATTACACTATGAAATAGTATGCAGCCATATTAAACCATGAAATCCTGTCATTTGAAGTGCATCAGTGAAACTAGAAGGTAAGCCAGGCAGTCACAGACAAACACTTCAAGAACTGACTTATATGTGAAGAATGCAAAAGTTGATCCCTTGCAGTTCAGCATACAGTGGGGTTGATATAGACTAGGGTCTTTGAGGGTGGCAGCCTGTCTTGAGATTTTAATCAATTGGTAACATTGAGAGAACTAAGTAGAAGTAATCTTTGTAACATGTGACTATAGTTAATCTATGTGACATTGGGGCATGTAAAGAGAATGGAATTAAAGTGCTCTTACCCTGAGAAAGATAACTTTGGGAGATAATGTATATTAACTAGATTTAGTCATTTTGCAATGAGCATGTATTTCAATGTATACAATTTTATCACTAAATGTAAAGTATAAAAATGAGGTGTGCCTTATATATTAAACAACTTCTACTTTTAAAAATCATGAATGAAACACTGTTAACATAGTCACTGCTAGTTCTATAAACCAAAATACCTGGCTTAATCTGCTGTGAATAGTTTCCATAGAATTTTTATTCTCTTGGATATCTGCTTGAATCTGCCTTATGGATTGCATTTCTTGTCTATGCTGAACCTTCATGGTTTCCATAATTTTTTTCAGCTTGTTTATTTTCTTCTCCCTATTTGCTCTAGAATCACTAAGTATGGTTTTCCTTGTGGACAACATCTCTTCAGTTATCTGAGAGATTATTTCTGATTTGAATTTTTCTAGAGCCTCATTCAGTGGCCTTGTGACAATTTCAGATAGGCCGTCTGCGTGGTTTTCGGATTGTGTTACCTCACTGCCCCTGAGTTTGCCTTTGGTGACATTTTGGGTTGCCTCTTATTTAAGAGACGTCCCGTTTTCTTTCTTTTTTAGTTTAATTCCTAGGGTGATGTTTGTAACAGCTGTCCAGAACAACAGCGCTACTTTTAGCTATAGTGGTATCAGTAACAATAACATAAAACAGCCTAGAAAAGGACAAATTAAAATGATCATTAATTTGCCAAATTTAACCATACGAACTTTATGTATGGCTATATAACATAGTCTAAAACAAACCCAAAAATCATATGCCGTATACAAGTCCTTAATATGTCAGCTTTGCCCTCAGGCATTACAATTTAAAATGGGTTAGGGGGAAAATATAGAAGTGGAAGAGGAGGAAGAGATTACAAGGCTGGAAGACAAAGGAGCATTGTGGTAGCTTGGGGAAACAGAGGCAGAAGACCGGCGTGAGAGGAGGAAGAGATAAAAGGAGGGACCCAACAGAAGCCCAACAGCAAAGACGCTAGACACCACGTTCACACTCATATAAATACAACTTCAACAATGAAGGACAAAGGAAATGAAACAAAAAAAAAAGAGAGAGAAATGAAAGCAAAAATGAACAAACAAACCAAAAAACAAACAACAACAAAAAGTCTATTTCCAGGTTTGTCTGCGCTGTCACTGCTAATTAAAATATGGAGAAAGCGTTCCGATCTGTACTGATTTATCCCTAAACGCCAGTGAGCCTGCACCCTGCGGCAGCTCGCAGCCATCAGCACACCTTCCGTGCGCCTGAGCCCAGTTGGAAGCTGCTGGATGGAACCAGCAGCCGCTCTGAGTCCTACGCTCTATGGGTCACCCTCCGAGATGGTTCCCCCACCAATCACTCTCTTGCGCGCGACAGCTGAACATTTTTCACCCACCAGCACATAACGCGGTTTCCTTGCACTGCTGCATTTTTCCTTGGAGGCCCCTCTGCTCACCAGCACTTGCCAAGTGTCCGTAGATTTGGACCACTCCTCTTGGGCAGGGTTTCCCATCTCAGGGAGAACGTGCCCTCGGGTACTTGCTTCGGCTTCCTTGAAGTTTCTCCCTTCACACTTTCAGTGCGCTTCGGTTTGTATCTCAATTCCTTCCTGGGTCTGGGGGAACTCACCTCCCTCCTTCTTAACTTTCTCATATTGATATATTCCAACGTTTGGATGGCAGCACTTGGTGAGGTTTTTAATCTGCTACTTAGCACTCCGCCATCTTGCCGCCAATCAATTATTAAGAAAAATATCTGTGGTGGATTGACAACTGGTGGTCAACTTATAATACCCAGCTGAACTGCACCAGTGTGGTGCCGGGTGTCAGAGGCCCATTTGAGGATGTTGATGGTAGCATTTGGAGAAGAAGTTAGCCTATGGGGAGCTGAGAAAAGGCTTCTGGGAGCTGGTAGAAGCTGTGAGTAGCTGTTGGTTCTCTTGGAGGTGCTTGTCATGCTGGATTTTCTGATAAACTCTGCTGTACTCATCTTCCAAGGATCTCAGGACCTCACTGTCACTGAGAATGGCTTCAGTTGACTTTGAGGGAGCTCAGGTGCTCACTTTGAGTTCCAGAGGGGAAGATGGTGCACTGCTCAGTCTCTTGGAGAAACTTGTCACGTTGGCTTTCCTGATGGGAACTCAGCTTTCTTCATCATTGGAGGAGCTCAGGACCTCATTGTTGCTGAGGATGGCTGTGGTACTTTTCGGAAGAGCTCTGGTTCTTTGAGTGTTGTTTCCTGGTTTCAGTTCAGATACCTCAGCCTGCTAGCATGGATCCTTCATCCTTCTGGTATAGACTTCCTACCTTGCACCACTGACCTTGGGCTTCTCAGCGCAAATCTGTAAAACAGGCCTGTATGAAATATTTTCTTAGGCTCTTGGCCTCCAGCTGGACTCATGTGGGGCAATGTTATGGGCTCTAGGTCTTCAGCTGAACTCATGCAGGACATTATTGTGGGATCTAGGGCCTCAGCGGGATTCTTTGCTCTTTAGTGTGTGGACAGATTTTCTGCCCCTTGTTTTATATGTGGTTCTTTGAGTCACTCTTATAATACTATAAAATAATCTTATAAAGTCTTATAAAATGTTATAAAAATAAAATTTTACTGTTCTCCTTGCAAAATACCAAACTACAACAATATCATTTGATTTTTAGAAATTTTAAATTTCAAGTAGTGAAATAAATGGTTATAGGACCATACTTCTTTTCATATGTTTAAAAACAACACTTAAATCAAAAATTTTCAAAGACCAATTCAAGGTCATTCCTCTCCAAATTTACCTACTTTCTCCACATCAGTATCTTCTTTCTCTACTCAGGGGGCAAAGAGATGGCACAATTCAAACTATTGAGAATTCAGTTAGACAAGTGTTATTCTCATTAATTCAATTTTTATTTCATTTCTTTATCATCTTCCTTCCTTTATCGTTTTCCTGTATTTTTAAATAAATACATTAATGCATGCACATGCAAACACACACAACCATCACCTGTTTCAGTCAGCTTCACTCCATTTATCCTACCACTTCCTATAGTCAAACTGCTATAATGTTTAAGTGATTTACACAAATAAATGTTAAATCAGTCTCCTGTCATCACTTGGTTGCTTCCAAAAGGATTTCTTACCTTGACAGACATAGTGAGGATTACATGCAGAAACACCCATATAATAATACCATTAATCTACAGAAGAAGCTAGTCTTTCTGCAATTTAGGGTTTGATTTCCAAGGGTCTTTGAAAGACCCTTTAGTATACTAAGACCCTTTAGTATACTCTGTAGACTTGGAAGGTTCATGATCTTCAAGCTATCCATTAATAGATTTTATATTAATCCAACAGGCAGCAATACTCGAATTCATTTAATTAAACTATCAATGAGATGCAAATTCAAAAACAAGAAATACCCATACACTACAATGACATGTTATCCTAGTCCCCCTGTCTGGAGATCAGACATGGTACAGTCTGCTGCTATAGGAAGGTTGTTCTGAAATTTGGCTATCTAGGTGTAAACCCATGAGCCAAACAAAACTTGTTATGTGATATCTATTTAACAAACATGCACACTTTTTCCTCTCAGCACTCATTATAAGAATAGCTTTATAGATTTGTATGCATTTGTCTTCACCACTGACCTGAAGACTCCAACAGGAAAAACATGACTTTGACTAATCATTTTTTTCCTACCAATTTTTGTCACTATGTGAAGCATTTTATGAATAATGTATGGTTGAATGGATTTTAGAAATGAGTTTCAAAACCTAATTGAGTAATAATTTTGATGGACAAAATACCCATGGTCCAAACAATTTGTATTGGTAGTCCTAGTACAGTTTTATTATTTTAAAATGATGCACTTTAAACCTTATATCTAAGTAGATATGTGTTTGTGTTTTTCAATTGTGTGGAGGAAGAAAGGATATATTTAAATGGCATTTTAACATTTTTAAGTTATATATTGGATCTCCAAAAATAAAACTTTAAAATTCAAAGCCCTTGAATAATATTTACTTGAAAACTCACAGCTTCATAGGGTTAAATTCTAACTCATATTCCTTTTAAAGGCCGATCTGCCAGGCTCATTTCCTGAAGAAATTCAGCAGCTATAATAGAATTTTTAAAAAAATAAATATTTTGAAATTTTATGAGCTGTAAATTTCATATAAATGGTAAGAATTAATTTAGGAAATCTACAATTATTTATAATTCAATTGTAAATAACATTATTATATCAAATACATTTTATGCCTTTGGTTTATCATGGGGACAATAGAGGTTGCTATATATCACAGGGTCAAAAATTCAATACAAATTAAATTTAAGCTTGGAAGGGCAGCTCTGTTCAAAATCAGTGTTCATTTATAAATCAATATAAGTTTTAAAATGTTATGTTTTATCAATGCCATATATACAACAGTAGGGCAGGGTAAAGAATGCCAAACAAATGAAGAAAACTCTATAAACCTGGGTGGGCTTCTGTATAGGGTGAATACAAAGAGATGAGAGCTATGGACATCACACGTGACAAGGTGACTCTCAGATGATGCTCACATGCCTGAGAAAAGAGAATCCTTCTACATACGTATTCATGCTAAGTCACCTTAATTTAAAACTGTCCGTAGTCTATAAATACAGTACAAGTGGTCATTCGCTGTATAGCACCATTAATTTCACTTTTGTTTATTGTTTACATCCTCAGCTCAGCGAGCACTTATTAACTGGGGAATGGAAAGATTTTCTTTGTTTATGTTATGAACTATTATGCATTTTCAAAGTAAAACTGTTTGCCTAGTGTACTTTTTCACCACAATTTCAAGACGCTACTTAAAGTAGCCATTTAACCTCTACAAATTCCTTATAAACATATACAAAAGAATGCTATTTCCTCTTTGTAACTAGGACATTAAGGCTTAAGGCTTTGTACAAATAAAATCCCAGTGCAATGATATATCTACAAATATCTTCACATATATAAAAACAGTTAAAACAATTACATCTACTATGAAATTTCCAGCCATATGGTCCAGAAGATTTCTGTAACTGTTATTTTGTTACAGTGTGTCAGGAGCTATTTAGCCTAGCACAATTTCACATCTGCAGGAGGACCACAGGTGACTACTGGGTCAGAGGGAAGGGACTGTTTCTTATGGCACAGCAGCTAGAACAGGCTTCATCTTCGTGTCAGTTCTGCCTTGCCAGGATGCCTGGGCATTATGCACACAGCTTCAGCTGAATCCTCGGTAAAAAGGTCCTGAAGCATAACTCATAGCATGGGAAAAGACAGGATTTGTATTAGAGCATTGAGCAAATTCAATATTTAATGATCACTTTAATGTACATGACAGAGAAAAACATAACCTCAAAAAAACCCAGAAAGCTAGAAGTGCTCTATCATAAAGATGACAGGTTATTTAATACTGTTTGTGTGTCCTCTCACACTCATCATTGCACATGGCTGAAAGCAGTGCAGTTGGAGGGTGGGAAGATTTTGGTGCGTTGCATGGGATAGAAGCTGTGTTATAATATGAAGTTTGCAACCAGAGTACATAAAAGTGCATGAGACGGTTTAAGATTTTCTTTTTGAAATTTTAACTTTTTTTTTTCCCCCGGTACTGGGGATCGAACTCAGGACCTTGTGCTTGCCAGGCAAGCGCTTATGCCACTGAGCTATACCCCCAGCCCCCAAGATTTTCTTTTTGAAGATGGAGAAATGAGTCAATGTGTGAGCATGATTAAAATAATCCAGTTACGAGAGTGAAGATTACTTTATGAGAAATAGATGAAAAAGTGTGCAAATTTATAAAATTAAAAAATTTGCAAGATAGTATATTATATGATAAAGAGAAGCAAAATATATGTTAATTATCCTGGAGGTGGTACAAAGATAAGTGATCATAATGTGCAGGAAATGAAAGGCATGGTGTCTTATGGAAACTGATGATTTACTTTGGGTGATTACAGTAGAATTTGAGAACCTGGAAAGTTTTGAAGAACATATATCTTCAGGTTGAAGTTCCTCAAGTTTGTGACAAAGTCAGGTATGGAAAAACACTAGACAATTTTGAAATTTTTTAGCAAGTGAGCTGAATCAAATCATTTTTTTCCAAATGTTAGAGAGAAGATGAAGGAACTTGAAGTTCCAGTGCTATAGGGTGCTGAGGAAGAGAGATTGTGTGTTCGAGTCTCATCTGGGAAACTGAGCAAGACAATGACTCAAAATACCAATCAATTGATCAATCAACGCATAGTGACAGTGTAGCTCAGTGCCGCTGACTTACTGTCTTCAATGCCCCATACCAAGGGGGTGAGATGTGAAAGAAAACGTCAGTCTAGTCAAATTGCCTGTGTAGGAAATTGATCATTTTTTATTACATTTACCCTGGTAAGTGTATCCATAATGCACATTGAATTTGAACTATCAATCTACATTAAATATTTTGTATACATATTATATGCAATAGCAAATGTAACAAGATAATAACTTCATTAATAAATGTTCATAATTTTTTGTTTGACATAACCTACATTTTACTGAATCATACTAATACTGTAAAAGTCAATCTTCCATGCTTTTGTGTACACTATTAGCTCTGTGTGTATCAAATATATCCTTAATTGTGTTAACATATCTATGGCCCAAATATTAATCTGCTAAAATATTCATTATTGATGTTTTTGAAATACAACAAAACAATTTATTTCTACATTAGTTGCATGCTTTGCCTGGAACACATTTAATGAAATTCATAGTTTATAACCAATAGGAAATTACCTCTTCTTTATGTTCATTTATTTTGATGAAATTTTTGTTGCTCAAAAAAAGATCTACTTCTGCATCATGTGTGTTTTTAGAAAGAATTTTAGCCTATGCAAATGAACGATAATTTTTATTGTGTCTACATCTTTTCTTCTGTTTTAACCCAGCATTCTTTTGAGTTCTCCCTGTATGTTCTGACTGTCCTTTGACCCAACCACACTACACCGCCCTTTTCCTTCACATCACACCACTGAGGTACTGGGTTCTGGAGACAGAAAGCCAGCGGCACTGCCTTGAAGCTTCAGTAGACAAAAATCACTGAGACGCTTCTTGCCTAATCTGCCCCCAAATTATTTACAATAATTTTCCCTGGGAAATAGCATCTCATTGTGCTCACACCTAATTTATCATTCAACTATTAATTCTCAGACTGTATGCTTTTATAGTTTTTAACAATACATTTTCGTTTTACTACATAGGTCCACACAACAACTCAGCTCAACGGTGTTTTAGAGAATCTAGCTTAATAGTGAAGGAAAGAAAGTATAGTTGGGACCATTGGATACATGCACAGAAAACTTCCAGTGAATGTTACGTATTTCACGATGATTCTGCTTAGATGTGATTTTTCAGACCATGTACTGAATTTGAACTCAAGTATCACACCATGAAAATATGCAGTATATTATTATGCAGACTTTACAAATTGGGAAAATAAACAGTAGAAAGATTACATAAATACTACAGGTGGATACTGCTAAAATAATGCAAAGTGGAACATAAATGTTTCTCCTCTTTTGAGTTCTTTTATTTTCAATAAGGATAATAGGTATTTTTAGTTACTTTTGTGTGGCAAACACACAAACAACCCTAACCACTATTCAGGTTTAACACACTATTCACCGAAAAACAAAAGTAGCAGTTGCGTTTAGCCCAAGTTAAGGTTAAAAGAGAGGCCAAGTAACCGACACAGGATCACACAGCCAGTAAGCAGTGAAGCAGGCTCTGGACTCTGGCAGCCTAACTGGATGCTCCCCCTTTCTGTTACCAAGCTGCTCTCTCTTTCCACCTGTGTCAGCTGCCTTTCCACGGTCTTTCCTTTCCCTCGGTATGTCAGTGTCTCACCTCCCTACTTTTGCCTAGTGTCTTCCAACAGCCTCTGTGGATCTTGCAGTTTCCTGGAAACATCATCCAAATGAATGTTCGGTGTAACAGATGACTGACTTCTTTTCTTAGGCTAATCCTGGTCTTGAAATATTCTTACAGCGACACATTATAAAGTGCCAGGATATTTGTACTAGCTGAAAGTTGTTCCATAGTTCTGTAACTGTGTGATCAAAACAAATTTTAGTGTTTGGGAACAACATATACGTGGTTGGTTATTTGTGAGGTCAATTTTATTCCATCTTCCCCACCTGTGTATTCATTTTAGAGGGAGACATGAGTACAGAGGTGCTTGTTAATGAGAGACCCGTTTATTAAAACAGGAACAAACAGCAGCATGGCAGAAAATCTAGCATATCCCTCTTTTCAAGCTGGTTTAATGACTATTAGACATATTTATGATCTTCAGTGCTCTTATTACAACAATTAGAGTCTTAGATAAAATTCTCATTGAAACCTATCAATGCATGTACATTTTATTTATTTATTGTAATTATTTGAAAGTGAGCATTATGTCGAATGTTTGCATAGATTACTTGGATTAACACAGACATTCTTATTATTCATTAATTTTACACATTTGCATTAAGAGGAGAAAAGCAGTGATAATATGCAAAGATATAATAAATCGTATCTAGATAAATATTGCTCAGTATCTCACAGAAACTAACATGACTACCATGTCATAATCTTCTTGAAAATCGCTCTTCAGATTTGGTTCAACACAGGCAAAAGGCATAGCTAGTAACTACAGCAATTGTCTCACTTTACGTAGTATTCTAGTATTTTTTTTTTCTCTTCCATTCTTTTAACTTCTATCCCCTGTTTAGAATGATTCAAAATGAGGGCTGGACAGTCTGCAGCTTTTTCTTGTTTTCTTTTACTTATAACAAAGTATCCAGGGGAAAGATCAAAATGACTATGGAAAGGTGAAAAAGAACACTGAACTCAGAAAATTGCTGGAGTCTATTTGCAAGGTGTGGTGCTTGCCAAATATTCTTCATATCTTTAGTCCCTGAACATAAATTGTGCATTCACTCTCAGAGAAAAACATATAGGTTTTCTTTTCATCCATATTCCTATGTAAGAATGCGTACTGCTGTTAATGGTTTGATGTTGGATTCAGGAATGGATTATTGTCTGAAATTTTCTTCCTCTTTTATTCACTGCACTAGGAAACCAAGGCATATTCCCTTCAATTTACTGATACGTCAGGATTGAGGTGGTGAGATCTATTTCCTCTTCTCTGCCTCTGTCTCCAGCTTTGCCTCTGTAGCTTTCCCTGAAACTCTGTTCTTATTTTTTTCTCAATTATATACGTACCATACACACAAAACCCAGAGGCCATCCCTTGTGCCTAAGTATCTTTGCTGCAGTCCAGTTCCCTTTCTGTTAGCCTACGTATATGGATATCGATATCAAAGCAGTCTCTGAAATTCACAAAGAAATATAACTAAATAAAACTAAAATTCTTCTCACTATTGTCCTTTCTGAATACTAGCTCAATTATGTAAAATTTTAAATCTTAATAACTAGCCACCATTTTTTTGTCATCCACAATGATACTTTCATATAGGACTTAGAACTTAGAGCTGAAGTATGTAAAGTTCTCAAAAATGCATGCCGAAGTAGGTTTGCTGAATATCATATGGCACACTCTCATTCCTTTTGAGAAAAATACGCACCGCCACCGTCCATAGAAATTCAGCCTGTTCTGCCTGTGTAGTCACCAAAAGCACAGCACAGGGCAGAGTGATCCAGTCTAAAATGTTATGGGATTGAGAACTGACAATATTTTAAAGCTGAAATGGAGAGATAGGTACAAGAACGAATCCAAACATCAATAAGAGTAGAGCAACTACCTAGCTGGGATTGGGAAGGTTACTGTGGTGGCACCTTTTTAAGTCAAACACCTCAGAAATATGTATGTGTCAGGTTCAAAAACAAAAGCCAGATGCTTAAAACAGATGCATAATAAACTTCTGGCAGATACAAGGTATTTCAATATCAATAATTCGAGTTTATAAAGCTTTCTCTCAGCATATAAATATTTAGTCGATCTCTAAAAAGATAATAGAGCCCCAAGATATTCACGTAATAGAAGGAATTGTTTTCTTACAGTTATTAATCACAGATACAAAACACAAATGTTACTCTGTTGCATTTATGAGAGACCCTGAGACAAACCGGTTACCAGAATAATGGGAATTAATTTTCTATGCAAATTACAAATTCGGAAGTAGCGAAACCTACAGAGAGGCTTTATGCAAGCATTCGTCAGCATTTCCAGATTGTGTTTCCTCACCTGTCTTCCATCCTTTTGCATTTGAATTCAAGTAGAGCTTTACCTTTCTTACACATAACAAGAAAGTGGGCAGTGAAGTTTCTTTCACTAAAGACAATGGATTGATACGGTAAAAGATAACCTATACTGTGGGGAAAGGAGAAACTTTGTACACTTTTAGTGGGAATGAAAATTAATGCGCTTATTATGGCAAAATGGAAATGAGGTCTCTCAAAAAATTAAAACACAGAATTATTATATAATGCAACTGCCAGTAATCCAACTACCGCTTAGAGCTCAACAGGAAGACGGTATGTTGAAGACAGCTTCCCTTCATGTTCATTGCAGAAATATTGGTTTCCATTAACACATGAATGAAAAAGGAAAATGTAACACACACACATACACATATGCTACATGGTATACTATTCTGTCTTAAAAAATGAAGGGAATTTTGCCATTTTCTGTGATGTGAGTGGAACTGGAGAACGTTATGTTCAGTGAAACAAAGAAGACCAAACAGATAAATCTTGCGTGATCACACTTGCAGGTGCAACCTGCAGAAGTAAATCTTACAGAGGTAAAGAGTGGGGTTATGATTAGGGTTAGGAATGGAAAGCACTTTGGAGAAATGTTGGCAAAAGGATAAAATATTTTAGTTAGGTAAGAGGAATAATTGCAAACATTTTATTGTACAATATGATGAGCATACTCAAAAACATATTGTGTTTTAGAAAACCACGAAGAAACAAATAATTTAAGTGCTTTAGTCACCTTGAGAAGAATGAAGTGTGAGATGTAGTGAATATATTAATTGGAGATAATAAGATATTTGACAATGCATATATATACAACGTCTACCAAAAATGCACACACTTCAGCACTTTGCCCTACTAACAAATGTCTGGAACATACTAGTCATCACTTTGAGCACCCTCATACTTATAGAGGCCAAAGGTACCTTAATCTCATGATGTCTCAATAAATTAATATTAAAAAAGTTATACAAGTTTTTCTTTTCCTGATATATGTTTTTATTGCACGACTTTGTATGTGTATGTTTCAAAATATTGTTTATGTATACACATATTTATGCATCAGTTTAAAAAATGACCATATAGTTTTACTTTTCACATGAAAAGAACTACCACTTTTACTATGGAAATGAGAATTTTGAACAGAGAATGTTTTAATTAGATGTCTTATCTAGAGCTGAACTAATCAGTGTGAACATCAGACGAGACAGCACGTATGTTACTGGCACGTCAGGGCCGCCTTGCATGCTGAAGGCAGGGCCCTAACTCTGTTTCTGCAGTCTTGTCAGAGAAGCCTGAGATGCATTTTCTGAAACAAAGTATGCACTGAAGATGACATAATAGAAAAAACTGTAGAAAAATTTTTTTCATTTAATACAATAATACCTGGAGAACAATAATGACTCTTATTGTAGAGTTTCCTGCAGGTATGTTAAGTAAATTTTGAAAATTGCACTTAGCCTATGTTTTACTGGTTTTATCTTTGCCTGCTTAGTAAATATGCAGCAGTTGCAAATGGTCATTTGGTTGGAGTAATGAGATTGCTGAATCGCCATAGAACTTTTACTAAGCAGACCTATGAGTGCCAGATATTGATCTAGCATTGTCCTGGCTCAAACCCATTTTAATTTGCTTTTCCATTTTTATTTTCCTATGGGGGGCTACATTTCTGCCTACTATGCTAAAAGATAAACTCCTTGCTAATTGTAGTGCTTGTATTTCTCCATATTACTAGCAAGGGCAACAATGACATCGAATTTTGTTATATAAAATAGTGTCCATCTAGAAAATTGGTATGATTGCATTTTTTATACATGAGCCACACACTTGTCATTTAATTCATCTCAGGGGCAGTGTGAAGGGGCTGTATTCTATATTTTATATCCAGAATTTCAAGATGAATTTGGATAGTGATTTTACATCCCAGTACTTACAGTGTTCCTTACACACATTCTGAGGTTGAGTTCTAGAGTGAGAATCACACATCACATATATATGACATACAAATTTTTACTATTTAAGTATAAAAATTAGTAAAATCCACACTACTTTTTTTTTTTTTTTTTTTTTGCGGTACTGGGGATCAAACTCAGGACTCTGCGCTTGCTAGGCAGGCGCTTATTCCACTGAGCTATATCCCAGCCCCCACACTATGTTTTTGAAAGCTACAATTAAGCTACAAATAAAACCCAATAGCATCTCTATTCAACATTACAATAGAGACTAATTAAAAATCTGAGATTCATCAAATTTTAAGAAGTGCTTTTGCATATTCCTGCATTAAACAGTATATATTGGTATTTTAAATTCTCTGAGGAAAAAATAGAATTTACACTGAATTTGATCTTCATCCAGCTCCTCATTATTTCAGCTACATTGATGTGCCCTCTTAGAAAGTATGGTTATTGTCCACATTCCCCAGTATAGAATAGTAAACAATTAGCAGATTGATACCAAGTTAAGGACACAAAAATTACAAAATCAATGTGAATTTTTTCCAGCATTATAATAATGGTTACCACTGCAAAACATTCAAAGCAGTACATTTACTACATATACTTTAGTAATCACTATTTTCATTAATGGTTTATGATGAATATTATACTGAATTCAGAAAGAATGTCACAGCCAGAGACGACAGCACCTGCCTCTAATCCCAGTGCTCTGGGATCTGGAGGGAAGCAGATTGAAAATTCAAGCCTAACCTGAGCAGCTGAGGAACTTATTGGGACCATGTGTCAAAATATTTCTAATAAACTGGGCGTATGGTTCAGTGTAAGACTCTGGTTCAATTCCCAGTACCATATGAAGAGGGATAGAGATGACGGGGTGGGGAGGGAGAGAAAGAGAGAGGGAAAATACGTTTTCTGTCATGGTTTGGGGTTTTTGTAAGGGGAACAATATAATATGGGACACATATTTTATAAGATTATTTTTTAATAGTGCCCCGAAGGATCACATACAAAGAATGCAGGAAATCTGTTCACATACTAAAGACCAAAGAATCCAGCTGAGGGTCTCGATCCCATGCTAATGTCCTCCTGGAGCCCATAACAATGCCTCCCACGAGCCCAGCTGGAGGCCAGAGCCCACCACAATGTCTCATGCAGGCCTGCTTCACGGATCTGCACTGGGAAGGCCCAAAGGTCAGGGGTGGAACTTACAGAGTCTATGTCAGTAGGATGAAGGATCTGTGCTAGCACGTTGAGGGATCTGACCTAGAGCCAGGTACGAACCAGTGCTTCAAGTAAGAACCAGAGCTCCCCCGAAAGGTACCATAGCTATCCTAGGCAGCAGTGAGGTCTGAGCTCCTCCAGTGATGAGGAAAGCTAAGTTCCCATTAGGAAAGCCAATGCAACAAATTTCTCCAGGAGACCGAGCAGTGCATTATCTTTCCCTCTGGAGCCAAAAAGTGATGACCAAAGTGGGGGCCAGAGCTCCCCCAAAGTGAACTGAAGCCATTGTCAGCGACAACAAGCTTCCGAGCGCTTTGGATGATGATAACGTCCGAGTCTTTGAAGGAAGCCAGTATGATGAGCTCCTGCAAGAGAACCAGCAGCTCCTTCCAGCTTCTAACAGCACCCAACAGCTTGTGCAAGCTCCCAGCAGCCTACACTGATGTAGATCATTGCATAATTTTTAAATCATACATACCATGATGCATGTGAGGTTTACTTACAAAAGCTGTCAACAAACTATTGGGCACATCTTATAAAAGTAAATTATTAGAATGAAATCCTCCAGGGACAGGGGATATACCTCAGTGGTATAAATACTTGCCTGGCAAGCCTGAGGTCGTGAGTTCGATTCCCAGTACCGAAAAGAAAAATAAATAAATAAAATAAAATGAAACCCTCTAAACTCTAACATTTTTTTTCATTCCTACCTTAAACTATAAAAAATGAATATTTTCTAGTCAGTTAAAATGAGAAATGTGAAATACACCGAACAGTACTGATCACTAACAAAATTTTTCCATCATCATATTTTTTAAATTATTTGACAGCTTAAAATTGTGAATGTGTGAACAAGTAGTAATATAAAGCATTTAAAATGGCTCATTGTATCTAATTATTTTTAGTGAAATTCTAGAGCATATATTTAAGAACACTTCTCAAGCAAATTCTTGGAAAGTAGTATAATGTTTTTAGAATTAAATTACAAGGGATTGGGACACAGCTCAGTGACACAGTGCCTGCCTGGCAAGTGTAAGGTCTTGAGTTCAATTCCAGCTACCAACAACAACAAAAAGGAATTAAATTACAAATGATTCCATAGTACTAGAAACCAACATGAAAATGTTACTCGTATCCACTTTTTTAATTATTTGAAGCAGACACTTCTTTTAAAGTCCATATTTTTATTGTCAAATTTCTTAAAATTAGTTCTTTGAAGGAAACAGTAACGCGGCAAGCACGGTGCACATGCCTGCAATATATATATTTTTCTCTCTTTTCAGGAAAAATGTCCTCTATAGCTAATATTGAAACATTGCAGTCAGTGACGTCCAGAGCATTCTGTTTGATTCTATTATTTATATACAGCATATACATAAAGCTAATCTACAAGGATTTGTGATATATGTAATGGATACAGCTAGGGTCCCAGGACATGTTTTGTTTTCCATTATATAAGAATACTAGAATTTTTTAATAAATTGTTAGATAATCTGATAATTACAAATGTAGTAATAAATATAAATTTACACACACACACAAGAGAGGGAAGGAGGAAGAAAGAGAGAGAGGAATATATGTTATCTCTCTATATATTTTCTATGTAAACTTGTAGAAAGTCAGATGGTAGTCTTCTGGTCTATATTTAACATGTGTCCTTTAGGAAAAGTATAAGCACTTTTCTAGTTTCTGTACTCATGGTCTATGGATGGCATAAGAAATTACCCATGCTTATTTGCTGAAAACGACATAAATTGTTTTCTTATAATTATGTATGTCACCAATGCTACGTGAGCCTCGCTGAGCCAAAGTCAATGTGCTGGCAGGGCAGTGTCCTATTTTAGAAGCTCTAGGAAATAAACATCTGTTTTTTAGACTTATTAGCTCCTAAAAATCATCTGTTTCTTTAGGCTGTAACCTGAGTATTTATCTTCTAAGGCAGCAACACAGCATATTTATGACCCTTATTTCGTAGTCACATACCTGTCACTGACTAGAGCAGACAATGATTTTCTACTTTTATGGATTCTTGCGAAGTCCACCCAGATAACTCAGAATAACACAAGATCTATAACCGCAATCACTTTTTTGAGTCCCTATTGCACGTAAAGTATCACATTAAGAGTTTCTATGGTTTAAAAAACGGAAATCTTGAATGGAGGAAACATTATTCACAAGAACATACATTTTAATATTAAATTTTTTATGTGAACAAACTGCTTGTAATCCAATCCAGAATCATATGAAACACATTAAGATATTTTGCCATATCAGCTACCACTATCAAAATATACTGTTTAGTATAAAACATATGAATATATACTCATGAATTTCCTCAAATAAGATATATCTGTTATTATTTTATTTAGAATATTGAATCTTACCAGAAATCAATAGCTTAAAATAAAAAAGAACAATCTTATATTCCTACATCTGGTCCACTGAGCTAAAATCTACTATGATATAGACATAAAATTCTGGTTAGATGCAATGTGTTCTTTTGACATTTAGTAAAATTTGGAAGAGCTTTGAACTGCCTAACTACAAGTACCCCTGCCAAGTCTACAACCACACTATGCCATCACCAAGCAAAACTTATTTCCAACAGACCCTGTTATAGTCTTTTTCAGCCCTGAGAAGTGATCTTTGATTCACAGAAAACAAGTGAAATTATCCTAGAGAAGCTGACTGCAAACCTCCAAGGATACATGACCACATTCACCTTCCTGATGTGACAAAGGCTGCTTTACACAACCCAGCCTGTTACTTCTATTTGCAAATTCAGCCTCTCTGTGGTCTTAAATTCAGTGCTGTCATCTACAGGGAAAATATATCTGACTAATCAACTTCCTCTCAATTTTATCTGCCAGTTTTCCATGTCATATATTCTGTGGTTCTCATAAGCCTAGATAGGAAATTCTTACTTCACCAACAGTTAATGATCAAGTGCATGCAGATAGCTCACCCAGTACTCACATACTCAATAAGGAAATGCTGCTCCGTACAAGAAATAAAAAATATATACTTTTTTCCATGTGTAAATCACAGACACACACACAAGTATATTTCCAGAATATTTGGGAAATTGAAATTTTATCAGGGTCAATAAGGATAAAAAAATCCAAATCTGAAAGTGATCAAGGTATGTTCTATATATATACCAATTTCCCAAAATGCACATCACTCTTGTCTTGCCAATGTTCAGTAATAAAAAAAGTAAATGAAAGAATATTTGAGAAAACTGATCTACCAAATTTTGACATTAACTGAATGTCTGAAGGCAGGGTAGAATGTCTGAGGCACTCCTTTCTCAAACATCTCTGTGGCTACAGGCAGAAGTCTTGCTATGCAACAGAAGAGCTATGGGATACTTCTTAAGTGGCATGAGCCCTACGAGAAATTATCACCAGGGCCCTTGAAGGACACGAGACTGTGCTGTGTTCTACGATAGAAGGCCGACAAAGCTGCAGACGGGGTGGAAGACTGGGGAAATAAATGCCCCCGGGGTGTTCAGAGCTCCCACTGATAACAAGGCTGTGATGTAGCTCATTGGGAGAATCCCCAGGGTATTCAGGTTCACAGAAAAGACAAATAAAGAAAGGGGTGAAAAAAATTCAAGAGGTAGATGAGCCAAGGAGAGAACTGGGCAACCAAAGGATAGAACTGGGCGAACTGAAAGATGGTGCTGGTCTGTAGGAGAGTTTTCCTACAGCTGTGGAACCTGACATGTAAGTTGTAAAATAGCTCGATGCAACTCTAGAAGCATGTAAGTAATTGCACCAGTCAGGGCTTACTAGAGAAACAGACTTGATAAAATATATAAAATACATAGGAATTTGCAAGACTGGCTTACAACAGTTGCCCAGAGTCAGGTGTTCTACTCTCAGCATATGAAGGTGTGGAGAACATAACAATGCAGAACGTAGCACCGTCAGGGGAGCTGAGTCCAGCAAAACTGTATTCGAACTGTTGGCTAGAAAGTTTTCCTTCTTTCTGTTCATGTCCTGTCTGTCCTTGATCTCCTGCATTGAATGATAGTACTCCCTAATAAGTCTGAAATTGAAAGTATTCTACACTAAGGGATTACTGCTTATAAATTCCATACATACGCAGAACACATGTTTAAAACTATCTCTGTTAAGAAATGACATTTCCCCAACTTCGTGCTTCATTAGATATACTGATGCTTCCTAGAAAGCGTGATGAGTTCTATGTAATACAATTATGCCATTGGCTGTACTTTGATACGTAGTAGCATTAAGTGTAAAACATATTTTTTGCTTTGTTTTCTTCATTGTTTTTCTCCAGTAAAAATTAATGCCAACACCACGAGATCTCTCATTTTAATTTGATGAATAAAGTTTAAAATGATTCACATTTTCTCCTCTTTCGTATGTCTTGCTCAAACCAGAGCTGTGTGTATTGGAGATCTTTACATAACTGATGTGGGTCTATCATATTACACTATAAGATCATTTACCTTCCTAAAAACTTTCAAAGTGGAAGTTTCCAACTGAAAGGCTCTCCAATTTCTTACTTTCAAAAGTTCCAGCAAGTCACAGATTACATTAAAAATATTTCAACCTAATCTTCATCCACTAAATTTACAAAGCATGAATAAAAGTCAGAACTAAATATAACTGTTTCTGCCTTTAACATTCTAAATATAAATATTCCTCACACAGTGCTGTTCCCAGCAGTCCGCAAGCTCTGGCAGTACTCCCGTTGCCAACTGAGTTTTGATATCATCTTGGGACAGAATACAGATTGAAAAAAAAAATTAAAGAAATAGAAGAAAGAGAAAAAGTCTTTTTCAATTCACTGAATTGTAAGTTAAATCCATAGCAGTTTTCAGAATATAACACTTGTGACATCATTTAGGGAAAATTCTATTAACTACAGGAGTAATTTTACTGCCCTGTTACTTTTTCCAGAATCAATATATAATCATAATAAAAATGCAGCGTATCCACAGTGTTTCAGTGCTAGTGCTTCTCATGCCATAACTTCTGTGAGAAGGTTGTGAACTCCTTCTTATGGTAATAAGAATTAATGAATAAGCTATTTATCACTAGAGTTTGCCTACTCCATATCTTAAAAACTGACTTAAGATGCCAGATAATATGTCAAATGGTGGAAATTAAGCAGAGAGAAAAACTAGCGTTCCAAAGGTCACACAGTTAGTGGAGCAGAGATCCAGGGTGGGCCTAAGTCTACACTTACAGTTACACATTCGTTTCCTATCCCCGCTCATTAGAGTCTGAAAATGCTTCACTTCTACTCATCTCTGGAGAAATGTCAATAAGACACAAAGCTTTTTCCAGAAAAGAGAGAGCTCTATATTTACAATATTGTATCATTTCACTTTACAGGTATCTATGAAGCATTTTATATTATTTTACATGTGTTTTATGCTTAAGCATGTGTTTAATGCTTTTCAGGCACTTCTAGGCACTTTCTAGTTTGGGGAAACATATTTGTGAACGACATGTAAGTAATCATTTAGAAGAATAGCTGCCAAGCAAAATTGTATGAGTTAGTACGATGGCATATGAAAATTCCTATGGGGAGAGAGATAAAGGAAAAGGGTTTTAGAGTTTTAGAGAAATTATTTTAATTTTGAAGTTCACATACTTAGTTGTGGCAGATGATGATGATCAGACCAGGTCTTATAAATAGGATGGCATTGGCACAAAAACTTCTGTTTCTCAATGCGATATCTTGCCTCCTGACTGGCTTAAAACAGAAAGAATAGATCTTATTTTTATCAATAACCACAAGGGACTTTCCAAAGTTAGAAAATACCTAGCGGGGGGAGATCAGAATTTTATTTCATTATAATCTTCCCATCTATTCTGCTAATATTCTTGCTGTGAAAACAAGTAACATCTGAGATCAGCCGGAGAACCTCTCTGCGAGCCTGTTAGGAGTAAGGGGGGTTGGTCAGTGCAGCTGGAGCCTAGTAACAAGTCTAGAGAGTGTGGACGTCCCTGTTTTGGGTTACGATGCTCCCCGTATGGAGAGCTAATAATTTATAGAAATAGCATCGGGAAGTAAAGGGGGAAGGTTTCCCATAACACTTTGCAAAGTAGATGTGTTTTCTAATTACCACCAGCACGTGCTGAGGCTCTGACGGTTATGTCTCATGTTATAGGTTTTACTCTTTCCTCAGATTCTGCAGGTCAAGTATCATTAAGTAAAAGCGCACTGAATGCATCATGAATTTTTATCTAAGTATCACATGGTGGTATGCTCAGGGTACCTATACAGGACAGCTAAAAAGAGAACCCTATATAACTTTATTCAGCAAACAAAAACTTAAAGTTTAATATAAAGCTGAACATTATTGAAAATGGTATCCACATGCGTTTTCCTACATTTTAATATGTGTGATTATTTTGTATAGTAATGAGCAATTAGGATTAAGTGAGTTCTTAATCTGGGAATTATTGAGCAACACTGTTGAAAACGAATTAATTCAGTTCACTTCAGCTCAATTTGAATAAATGGGCAAATTTGAAAACAAAATTGCTGTAATGCATAATAAAGTTAACTTCATCTTGATTTCATAAAAGAAAGTTTCCCTATGTCATGGAAAAGTAATCATTCACATAAGTGTGGAATTTTGTATTTATCTGTAGCATCAAGGAGCTTCTGGGTTTGGAAGTAAATTTTGCCTGCAGTAATGGAGATAGAAGTTAGCATTTTTTATAAACAAGTACATTTTGATTGAACACATATTAGAAAAATTAGATAAGACTGTTTTCAAAGTTTTTTGTTTGACTATGGTAAAATCAAGAAAATTATGTGTGTGTGTGTGTGTGTGTGTGTGTGTGTGTGTGTATACATATATATATATACATATATAGAGAGAGAGAGAGAGAGAGAAAGAGAGCGAGACTATATCTAAATATGTACCCAATGACTACAGATGATTACAGATATTTTGGTTTGTATGTGATTTATATATCTTTCACCTCTATACTCCATTTATTGCATAAATTGTTATGCAATTTACTAGAAATAAATTGTTTTATTTGGGCTTGAATTTTCAATGACAACTTTAAAAGCCTATGTTTGTCAGCATAGAGTACTGTTTTGATACATACAGCAAAAACCACACTATGTCCTCCAAATACACATTGAAATAGTATTTTAATTTATAACTTCCACCATCCCTCAAGAACAAAGAGAACATGTAGAACGAATAGAAACATTATGAAGAAGCAGATGTACATAGTGTAGCTTCTTTTCCATGGAGTGAATATCCCTGTGCTTCCTCAGGGACTTTGGCACCTAAATAAAAGAATGTATCTATGATTTGTAAACCTTTCAAGAAGATTTCTCATATTTCTTAAAGATATCCTGAAGTTTAGTTATTTGCTTTCTCTTTTGTATCTGTGTCCTTAATATTTGTTCTTCCTATCCCATATGGAAGTCAAAAATACATGTATAAAACTTTAAAAGAATTGTAATCGTACATCATATACCTCCTCCAAGCCACACATGATCATTAAACTTAGATGTATCTGCACATGCCTGGACATACCACCCATCAGATCTTTGTGTAGATCTGTACACCACCCCCTGCATGGCCCCTGCAGTGGGTCATCTCAATTCTCTGTACAAATGAATTGACCTCAGAACATTGGCCACACCTTCATTTGACTTGGTGTTCTCCAAATTTTTGAAAACCCAGTATAGAAAAACTATATTCCATTAACTTACCCACTTGAGTATCTACAAGGCCAGGACCCCTCCCAAGCAGACTTCTCTCTCATTGTATATATTGAAATGTCTATTTTGTAAGACAGAATTTTTACTTCCTTGAGGCAACACACTGTGAGAGTTCATTTTTGACAGTAACGAGATACAAGACAAAAATCTCCCCAAGCACTGTAAGCTAATCATGCAGTGTTTAGCTTACCAAGATGACAGAGCTTATGTTCTCATTCTGATTTTGTAGCAAAAAAAAAAGCAATTTTTAGTAAAACGACAGGAGATAAGAAAAGGCCTTGAATCTTGTACATTCTTGGCTATGATCTGAATTAGATAGTCAATGTAAAATGTTCCAGGAAATGGAAAGTATGTAAAAGAAGGAAAAGAGGAGGAACGGAAAGAGAGGAGCAAGAGGAAGACAGTAAAGAAAAACAGGCAAAAGGAGAAGGAAGAGAGAATGGAGAAAAGGACAGGAGAAAGGGAGTGGTGGAGAGGGAAAGGTCCCTGAAGATGAAACCAAACAACAAAGCGCATTGCATCATTACTTATATATGTTCTTGATGTATTGAAGTTATGATATCTTCAACGTATCACTTATAAAGTATTTCAAAAATACCCAGTTGGATTTGAAAAAGAAGAATGGATCTTGAAAACTAAACTATACATAATATAAGATAGAAAAAACTCGGAGTATTCAGCACGAAGCTTGCTATAGGTAATTTCTACCTTATAAATTGATTTCTGGGCAGAGATGATAAATGAAGAAAGAAGCTTGTTAAATCCTTAAAAAATCCAATGACAAAGGGTAAAAAATCCCATTCCAAAAGGAATGAATAAGGGCAGAGAAATGAATTAGACCAAAGTACGTCCAAAAACAGCAGAGCAAACATATCTCACATATTTTATTGTTCTATGTACAGCAACTGGGGCAGGGTATGGTGTGATGTGAACTTCAGCAAACTTGGCCAACCCTTTCTCTTTGGCCTTGCAAGTTACAACCCACATGATCTCCTCTCTCTCTCTCTCTCTCAAGCTGTCTATACTTATTGAATACATCTTCCTCAGAACTTTCCTTATTCCTAATATTAAATTCCTAGGGTCTGTATACTTTTTCAGCTTTTCTCACAGCTTCAAAAACCACCCTCTCAGGAGCACATTTGAAACTCTGACAGAAGCTTCTATGACCACACATTATTTCCATTCAGAATGCCTCTAAAAACAACCACCAAACGGATGACCCTGCCTGCTCCTTTTAGATCAAGACTCTGGATTCATGGATAACTATGCTCGGCAAAGCATTTTCCTATGTGTCCAGTATCTCTGAATTAACAACGCACCATGAGGCTTTCCTCTAAAGGTAAAAAAAAAAAAAAAAAAAAAAAAAAAAAAAGAATTTTTCTGATAGCCATCTCACTCCAGAAGGAATGACTATCATTTAGAAATCCACCAAATTTTGGTGTGAATTCAGGGTAAAAGGAACTCTTGCCCACTTTTTATGGGAATGTAGACTGGTGCAAACACTATAGAAATCAGTATGGATATTTCTCAGAAAACTAAGATTAGTGGTCCCATTTGACCCAGCTATTCCCCTGTTGGTATCTTCCTGGAAGAATTAAAAACATCACACCACAGTAATATATGCACACCCATGTTTATAGCAGCACAGGTTGTAATAGGTAAGTAATGGAAACAACCCCAATGTCCAACAACCAAGGAACGGATAAAAAAGATGTAGTTTTCTTTCTTCTTTGAGGCCTTTCTAGATTAATAAGTGCAATTTGAGTTCATACTCTTAAGTGAAGTAAGTAGTATTCTCATGAGTAAGCCCTGAATTGTCTCCCTGATATGAGAAACTGAACAAAGTAAATAAGGAAGAAAATGTACAATAGATATTGCAGAATTAGAACAATTTGTTGGAAAAGCAAAAAGAACTAGGGTGGAAGAAGGGGGAAAGGAAGGAAGGGAAAAGAGAAAAAAGATTGTAAAGAGGATAAAATGGAAACAAAACTCTGTTCATAAGGAGAGAAAGATGGGTTGAAGGGAGGAGAGAGGATTGGGGAAAATAGAGAAATCAAAATATTTCGTGTACGAGTATAAATTCCCTATGAAGAATATGATCCTTATGCATACCTAAAATGTATCAATAAATTTAATTATATAGGGCTGGGGATATAGCTCAGTGGAATAAGCGCTTGCCTAGCAAGCACAGGGTCCTGAGTTCGATCCCCAGTACCGCAAAAAAAAAAAAAAAAAATTAATTATATAAAATAATCAGTGACGTTTACCCTTTTACGCACTTGATCCTAGGATAGGTGGGGTCTGGACAATTCCTGAGAAGCAGTCACTCTATCTCCCCTATTGTCTTGATGTAAAGTATTTACCTTCTTTTAAATGCTAATCTTTTTGGCAGTTATGCTCTCCTTAGCCTTCCAGGCCCTAACCTTACAGATGTTTCTTTTTGGCTAGTATGAATTTTTTTCTTCAAATTACTAAGCTTTGTTTATTTCCTTGATTTTCACTGCAAACTTGGCTAAAAGTATTCTTCAGTACCCATCCCCCAGCCTGAATATTGGGTTCCTTTGACATTTCTTCTGCCAGATGATTAATTCATCACCCTTAATCTCAGTCTTCCTCAAGGCATCAGGATATGGTCAAAACGCAGACAGGTTCTTACCCGGATTGTAAGATGCATCACCTCTAACTTCAGAGGCCTGCTCTCTCCTGTTTGCGTTATCGGCATTCTGTTCTCTGAGATTTGACCAGAATCAATCCTCAGTCTCAGTTTAAAGCAACCTAGAGTTTCTATAGCTCATATCTTCAAACCTTTCCAAACGCTTCCCACAGGCTCAGGGCTGCAATAACCCTGCTCTCAGTACCAATTTTTAATATCATTCAGTCTTCATGCTGCTAGAAATGTAATTTACCACTGATCTGCTGTGTGTGTGTCTGTGTCCATGGTTGGCTGACTCCTAAGCAGAGACGGCATAGTGAGCCACTGAATAACATTATGAACAAAAAGCTTGCATATACATCAAGACCAAAGTATAAGTAAACCAAAAATCCATAATTAACACAAAAGAAAGGGGCCAGTGAGTTCAAAATTCAAATATATTAAAATGATTAGCAGTTAAATTTGATTTGCACCAATAAAAGCTAATGCAATAAAAATTTTGCCTGTGCCCTTGAATTCAATATATATGTTTAGAAACTCTCTGGAAAACAAAAGTATATTGTCAATATTTGTGGTAATTATTTTTAAGTTTTTACAAATGACTATATTTTATTCAGACTCATTTATTTCAAAGAACATGAAGTATAATTTAATAGTAAGCAAATAATAATATAATGGTCACTTTAGAAGCCAACAAGAAATATGACCCTTTTCTGTGGCATTAACATAAACGGAGTGGCCCTCAAAAGTTGCTGCCTCAAAAGTTGTAGAAAATATAGACATATTGAGTCATTCTAAAATATATCTGTTTTTTTTTTCTTTTTTTTTTTTTTCTGGTACTGGGAATCGAACTCAGGACCTTGCGCTTGCCAGGCAAGCGCTTATGCCACTGAGCTATACCCCCAGCCCCCATTCTAAAATATATCTGAAAACAGAAGATATGTTGTATATACTAAGATTTTCACTTAAAAGATGATTAACTTCACATAAAAGTAGTATTAGAAACTAACATATTTTATCAAACTGTATGATTCTTTGTATTATAGCATATTATGAGCCATAAAATAATAGTGGTATGGTATATACATAATTATTAGTTGCAAAGTTATTAATGAAAATTGATTTAATATCAGCATTTCCATTTGATTTTGATGGATGAATATATATAGATGATATATGCACATTAGGTCACTGTATTGGACACCAATAATTATCTACATAAATAGGACAGAGTAGTACTCTAAAAGCAGAAATTAAATCCAAAACTTGGCAAAGTTGATTAAAATATATGTACTGATAATAACAATTCTGAATATCATTAGTTTTCTTGAGCTCAAATTTCTCACAGAAAATGATATGTGAAATTTTCCCAATTCACTTTTGTTCCATTTCCAAACTTTCAAATGGAAATTCAAATACATTTAGAGAAATCAAAAGAGTACATGGCATGAATGAATAAATTCCATAAAAATTCTCCTATTTTCTGAGTTATTAAAGAATCTAGACTGTTGTAATAGCACGCAGAGATTTTTAATGCCTTGCAAAAGTTATGATAACCTTTATTTTTGTATATTATAATTTGGAAATTTTCCCTTTGGTAGTCATTAAATGTTTTTTATAAGTGATATTTCATGACATTTAGTAATATACTTGATTCAGTTAAGGTTGTAAATGTTTTAAGCTTATATCCAGGGAGTTATTTTAAGCAGTAGCAATATAATTCGAGTTAGATTTTTTTCTCTAACAATATTTTTGTCAATTTATTCTTCATAAAAGACAGTACTTATTTTTTCTTCTCATTTTGTCTTTTTAATCCATTGTCCAAGAAACACTTGCTACTGGTATAGATTATTGATTGAAATGACTCCAGAATTTCTGTCTAAAAAGAGACTTGGCAGAAACTACTGAATAGAATTTGGGTTTTTGTTTGTCTATGAGGCCATAATGAAACTCATTCACAAAACACATATAGATACATGGTGTGTGTATGTGTGTACTTTTAATTGTGCATACTACTTATTTGTATCATTTTAAATTCATCTTTCTGAAGAACAGTAAGCTTTCTTTTATTTTTTTATATTTTTTTATTTTAAAAGTAAAAGAACAAAAACATATTAACAAACAAACACAAAGTAGCATAAGAAATAGTACAATCAAAACTGATTTACAAACAAGGTGACAGGGACTCAACAATGGTTGTTGGTTTGCCTATTGATATCTTCGAAGTGTATATTCATGAACACAGATACAGACATGCAAAATTGGTCAAACTATTAATCATCTCAACAACAGAAAAAAAAAAAAAAGGAAAAGAAACCGGAAAGCATTAACAAAGAGGCACAAAGTAGTACAATAACAGTAAGATCAGGATTGAATTACAGACAAAGCAACAGAAAACCAACAATAGTTGCTGCATTGCATATTGATATCTTCAAAGTGTATGCTCAGGATAACGCATACAGACATACAAGATTGATCGAATAACCCATCAAAGCTTTCTTTTAAATCACTCACATTCATGCATAATTTCCCTTTATACAGACATAATTTCCTTTTCTTTCATTTCTCTTTTCGCTAACCCCAGTTGCTCTTTACTTTTGAGCATGTTCTTTTCATTTCACAGTATCTGCCCAACCTCCTAATTTTTATTCATTCTTTCAGGTTCTTACACTACTGAGACAATACATTGCTTACACTTGGAGGTCTTGTCTTTTTCACTTGAGTATGGTCTCATTGTGACCATTTGTCTGTAAAAGCCTCTAGTATATACAGGATAGCTGACACAGCTGAACTAGTGACTTCTATCACTTTACTGAAAGGAACAGTTAATGATTAAATATTTGATCAGTCTTGCATGTCTCTATTTGTTCTCCTGAGAAACCACTTTGAAGATATCAATACATAATACAACAACCATTATTGATTTCCTACTACGTTGTCTGTAATACTGTATTGCTTGTATTTTTCTTATGCTATTTTGTAAATGGATATCTGTCTGTTAATATGTTTTCCTTCTTTTATTTTTAAAATAAATTTAAAAAATAAATCACTCACATTATTGGTACAGAATTATTTCTTAACACTTGTTGAGTATTTCTTATTTGTCAGACATTTCACTTAGCACAGTCATTTGACCAGAACATGATTATTGAGTGCATATTAGATGTCATTTCCTACTATAGGACCAGAACTTCTCTTATTTTGTGTAACTTAATCTTATGCAAATATTTTTAAAATAAAACAAGCTTGGTGTAAAATATAATGGCATAAAAGATACAAATTTTATTTACTTATTGAAAATAAGTTTAGAATATAATCAGAAAAAGACATTTAGCTAACTAATTCACACTTTAAAAATGAAAATAGTTAAATGTAATTGCATTTTATTCATTCCTTTCTTACATTTCTGAATACAAAAAGTTAATCAAGATATATGTAAATATAAGATTTTCCAAAGCATTCAGAGATGACAATTAAATACTTTAGAACCATTAATAAGTACATATTCCTCAAAAATCTGAGATTAGAGGTCCTTTTTGACCCAGCTATTCCCTTTCTGAGTATTTTTCCAGAAGAATTGAAGACACCACACCTCAATGATATATGTGTACCTGTGTTTATAGCAACACAATTTAAAAAAACTAAATCTTGAGGACAGCACAAATGCCCATTAACCAAATAATGGTTAAGAAGATATGTTATTTTTTTACAATGGAGTATCATTCAGATATAAAGAAAGATAAACTTGAGGTTTTTATAGGGAAATAGATGCAACTAGAAACCATACTCATATGTGAAAGAAATCAGACTGACATGTGTAAACATCGCACTGTCTCTGAAACTGAAAGAGTAAATAAAATCTGAAAGGTACAATAGATTTTGTGAAAGGGTAAGAAATTGCTCTAAAGAAAAGAACTGGGATGGGGAAAAGAAAAGAAACAAAGAAAGAAGGGGAATATCTATATCTATCTATCTATCTATCTATTTACCTATCTATCCACAAGATAGCTAAGATAATTGTACTACTAGTTACTATTGGTTTATTAAAAGGAACAGTTTAATTGTTTGATCAACTTTGCATGCCTACATAGGTAATCCAAACAACTACTTTGAAGATAACAATATGCAGTGTAACAACCATTGTTAATTTCCTATCATCTTGTTTTGAAATTCTGTATTGTTTTTATTGTTTTCTTCTATTCTTGTTAAAATATAAAGTTAAAAAAATCAGTTAATAGAAAGTTAATAATAAATAAGTTAATAAATGATAAATCAGTTAATAGAAAGTTAAAAAAATCAGTATATAGTATGATGGTGGAACAAATGACCTACAGAAAAAATGATACTGAAAAGCTAAATAAAATTTCATGGAGGAAGCTATGAAATTTATAACATATAGGATTATTGGCACATTTCAATATATAGAGATGAAAAGCTCAGTTTTAAAACACAAGTGTTCAAATACTGCCTTATTTTCGGTTCATAGTAGGAACACACCACCAGTTCCAGTGGACCTATCTCTTTATTTACACTGTAAATTTGCATTTTGGGATAATAGTAGCTGGAGGTCTGTCTGAGTAACTTTCTCTGAGGGATGAAGTAATCTACCGTTACTCACTTGGTGTGATGAACAGCAAGATGTGTGCACATGTGCAAATGTGGCAAAGCAGGATTTTCACTTACATTATGCTCTGACTGGCTTTTCATATGTTCACCCAAACATCACAGAGGGTCCACATCATTCCATGAAATGTTAAATTTTTTTTTTTTTTCTGGTAGCAGTAGCTCTGGTCAGTAGAATGGCACATGAAAAACCACATTTAAAACTTTTGTTCAATTATGGTAAAGTACATACTTTCATAACAAAAGAGTGACTGAGTGTATGTTGGTTGAGATGTTGCTGCTGTTGCTGCTGCTGCTTCTGCGGCTGCTTATGATGATGATTTGGGCATTGGCTATGTGAACCAAAATTCCTATGACAGTGTAATAGAGCAAGAAATAGCTGATAAAGACACAGGAAACGCAAAACTCCTTGGTTCAGATAACAAAGAAAACTGCAGTGTTAGTACATATCTGACCAGTTGTTGTGTTGTAAAATGGACGTGCAGCCAAATGAGAAAATTCACTGTTACAACTAGGTTCAGAAATACATTAAGGGTCCTGCAGAGGTGATATGTGTTGGGTAGAATGTCAGAATTCCACTCAGCATTAGAAATTATAATAGACAGAGTATTCAGGCCTCAGCTTCCTGAGCAGCTGTGATTTCAAGTACAGATTGAGAGTAGGAAAGGGGCCCGAGATTGGCTCCCTAGCTTTGTTGCTGGAGACAAAGACACAGAGAATAGAAGCGGATGGGTAGGGCCAACTTTTGTTTTCATTTCTTTTCCCTTTTTTTCTTTTTCTTTCCTTTTTTCTTTTTAAATGGCTGGGGAGAACTCCAGCCACAGACAGTAATCCCATCTCCCAAATCCACAGAAAAAGATCAGATCTGAACCTAGCACAAATCCACCTGCAACTGTGACAACAATACACATTCTGCTATCAGATTCAGACCTAACACAGAAATGTAGACACTAGAAGAATCTCACTATTTTTATTTTTCTCCATCTGATAGGTTTTCACCTTAATATTCCACTGGATTATAGTGCTTCAGTTTTATTTATGGTGTTGTCCTTTTTTTGTTTTTCCTTTTTTCTTTTCGTCTGTGTTCTGTTTTACACAGTTTTATCTTTCTGTGTGTTCATTTGTTTTCTCTGTGTGTGGCTATTTTTGTCTCCCTTTTGTCTTTTTTCACCACTTTTTTTCTTTCCTTCCTTTATTGTCTTCTTTTCCCTCTCATTCATGATTTAAATCTCTAAACTTTCCCTTTGTATATTCCATTTATCCTCATCTTCTCTTTCATCAACTATCTCACTTCATTTCCTCAGACTTTCATGTGGGAAACATTGTCTCTTCCCTTTCTAGTTCTCCTCAATACTCAGGATTTCTCTTCCAACTCCTCTCTTTTGTATCCTACAATTATCCAAACTTGGATGATCATCTCATACCCACAAAATTTGCCCCAACTATATTTAAACACATCCACCTCTCCACTTTACCTTCTTCCCCTCTTAACCCACTGAATACTAAGTGGAAGATCATTGCATACAACTTCCTAGTAGAAGTTGGATTGTATGGTAGTTGCTCTTATAGTTAAAGATATCAGGTAATAGTTAACACAGTTTGTCCATAGATAGGCTGTGCTTTAGTCTATTGTTATTGCTAACTGTGCCACTTTAACTAGGATGCCATATCTTTAATAATCAGTTTTGCTTCCCTGTATGACAATACTGACACTGTAAGTGGTCATAACTGTCATCACAGACCAGTACCGTAGAAATGGGCATTGAGTGAAAGAGCAACTCCATATTTTAATAAATTTTGAAGGTAGGTTTTTGGGAAAGACAGAAAGATCAAGAGTCACCTATATCAGTAAGACATCTCTGAGGAGGAGATATCACCACGGAAAGCCTCAATACCAGTGGTAAAGTTATATAAGATAAGAAATCTAGAAGCACCAACTCAGAAAACAAGGCACAATTATAAAACAGAAAATGACAAGAGGAAGAAGCAAAATGAAACCCCAACTTCCCAGCCCACTCAAAACAATTCCAGAGCACAAAATCATAGAAGTTATCTGAAGCCTACCACTGGAACTCTCTAAAAGGTAAGCAGCAGAGGTGTTGCTGGAAGTGGAAAAGGCCATATAATAGATAATGTCTAAGGTACAAAAAGTAATCACAACAACGATGAAAGAAATTAAAGCAGACACAGATAAAAATAGAGAAAATTAGGAAACTGATAGAAACCGTGAATGCCCAACATAGGGAAGAAATGGAATCAGTGCAAAATATCCAAACAGAAATGCAGAGGATTAAAAACTCCACTGAAAGTATATGCAACAGATTGAGTGAAGGAAGGATAGAATAACAGACCTAGACAACAGAAATGTGACTAGTGACCAAGGGAAAAAAAAGACATCTTAAAAATAGGAAGAGAGCATGAAAAGTCAATCCAATAGTTACATGATAAAGCCAAGAAGAATAAGATTGATTGGAGTAGGTCAGAATGCTGGAGAAAGCCATTAAAAACCTCTTCAAAGAAATAATGGCCAAAATCTTCCTGAACATGGAAAAGTAATTTGAAAGACAAATAAAGGAAGCATAAAGAAATCCAAATAGACATTAACAAAATAAATCTACACCAAGGCATATAATAATCAATATTCCAGAAATTCAACACAAGAACAAGATACTAAAAGCAGCTAAATAAATAAATAAATCACCTATAAAGGGAAGCCCAGTAGAACCACAGCAAGATTCTCAGCACAATCTCTCAAATCAAGGAAAGCCTGGACTGATGAATTTAAAGCCTTAAAAGCAACCAATCACCAACCCAGATCGTTATACCCTACAAAACTATCTTTCCAATTCAATGGAGAGATAAGATAATTACATGACAAAGAATAAGTGAAAAAGTTCATGACCACCAATCTAAGTCTACAGAATGCTCTAAAGAATATGTTAGAAAGAAATAAGGAAGGCCACAAATACATGAGCACCAGCAGAAAATATCACCAAGCAGGGTAAGCAATTAAACACAAGAGAAAGACTGGAAACTAGCAACTGGAAGATAACATGAAAAAGATAAGCCATTGCCTATCAGTTATAACCATCAATGCAAGTGGTCTAAATTCATCTGTCCAAAGAAACAGACTGGCAAAATTGATCAATAAACAAGATCCAACAATATACTATACTCAAGAAATATATTTAACACAAAATGAAATTTATAGATTAAAAGTCAAAATATAGAAATCAATTCTCTATGCCACAGGAACCAAGAAAAAAGCAGGAGTAGCTGTTCTATTTTCAAACAGTGTAAACTTTAAGCCAAACTGTTCAAAAGAGACAAGTCATTACATATTTGTTAAGGGAAATATCCAAGAAAAAGAGATAAAAATCATGAATGTATACAAACAAAACACCTTAACAGACTTGAATAACAAAATAAATACTGAAACAATTGTTGTGGAGAACCTTAATATACCACTCTCACAGATAGATCAACTACACACAGTGGAATATCAAAACTAAACCAAGCCTGTGAACAAACGGACTTGGTAGATGTCTACAGAGCATTCTACCCCAAAATATCAGAATATAAATTCTTCTCAGCTGCACACAGGACATTCTTCAAAATAGAGCACATACTAGCTCAAAATACATTTTTAGGTAAATGTAGAGGAATTGAAATCATTCCCTGCACACTATCTGACCATAGCAAAGTGAAATTGGAAATCAAGGAAAAAGAATCACAAAAACTACACAAACAAGTGGAAATTAAGCAACACACTTCTGAACAACCAGTTGGTCACAGCGAAAATTAAGCATTAAGTATTTAATTACACAGTATATATAATTAAAATGCTAATAAACCATACAGGTGCATATGGGATTTAATGAAATCAGTCCTAAGAGGGAAATTTATAGTGATAAAATCTCACATCAAGAAAACAGAATGAGCTCAAATAAACAACCTAGTATTGAACCTCAAACTTCCAAAAAAAGAAAAATAAAAGAAATAAAAGAAAAATAAATCAAAACCAAAGCTTATAGGTAAAGGAAATGATAAAGAGCAAAAAAATGAAATTGAGAATAAGAAAGCAACACAAACAATATAGGAACCAAACAGTTGGTTCTGTAAAAGAATTAATAAAATTGATAAAATATTAGCTGACCTCATCAAAAAGAGGGAAAAAAAACCCCACAAATTCAAGCAGTTAGTAATGAAAGGGGAAAATCACAACAGATCCTACAGAAATTCAAGAGATCATAAATAATGTTATGGTTTGTGTGTGGATGTACCCCCAAGCGTCATGAAGTCAGTGGGTGGACATCTAGAGTTTTTCATTGACCCATAGTGCAATGCTTGGGTTATGGGTATGAGACCTACACCCACCCTGGGGTGGGTACCATGCATACAACATGAAAGGAGAAAAGGGGATTGCTCTCTGCTGCCCCTGTCTTTTTGCTTTTGCTGCTTTTGTTGTTTTTTACTGCCATGAACCGTTGCTCTCTGCCATGTGCCACCCTACCTTGGAGCAAGGTAAGTACAGACTGAAAGCTCCACAGTGAGCTAAATAAACCTTTCCTTTCTTAGTTCTGGGTGCTAGGTATTTTGTCTCAGCACTGGGAGAAAGTAACCAAGACAGAATTAGGTACTGGGAATAGGGCTTGCTGTGACTATACCCGACCATGTGGTTCAAGAGCCTTTGGAAATGGATTGTGGGAACAGTTTGGAAAAGCTTGGAGATGTCACCTGAAAGAGTATATCCGGAACACCTTAGGCTATTCTGTATAGTAGATTCTGATTGCAGGTCAGAAAACCAGAAACCTGACTGAAATCCTGCCAGTAGACTATGCTTGGGAGACTTCTGTTGAGAAGGACTGCATCGGTTACTGAATGCCAGATGATGTATGTTATGGCTTGGCAGGAAGTTTGTCTGCATTTTCTTCATGTACAGAGACATTATGTGTGACTGAGATTAAGGGCAGCAGACTCAAACTGGCAGAAGAAATTTCAAGACATTCGAATATTAAGGCTGTGGCATGGCTATTGTTGGGAGCTTTTAGCCAGATTTATGTTGTGATTCAAGAGCAAAGAGCACAGAAGGATGATTTATAATGTTGTTAGTCTGACCAAAAAGGAAGCTCCAGTAAACCTGTGGACTGCAAATATAGAATTGAAGGGATCTCAGTTTCAGAGAAGGAACAGGAGGCTATAAAAGATAGCCAGAAGGCATTACAAGAAGAAGCAAGTCTCCAACTTTTATAGCCTCAAAACTGTAAATATGAAAGACTTTGCTTCTAGCCTTAGAGTACTGTGTTCCAGAATAGTAGCAGCCACACCATGTTCCAGAATGGCAGTGGTGTAGAGAATTTGTTCCTCAGAATCAGCTTCAGAGTGCCAAGAGAGAAGAAGACCTGGCTACTGACCCAGCTGGCTGCGGACATTGGTATCATCCACGTGATGCTGGCCTTAGATGCATGCAAAATGCAAGAGTTCGGAGATTAAGAAGGATTCAACCTAGATTTCTGAAGAAGGCCTGGGAGGCCAGGCAATGTGCCTCTGAGAGACTATTTTGGTTTTTTAAAGCATATATCCAATTCTGTACTATGAAGTTGTTGCTATATTGTGGGATCTTGTGGTTAGAGGTATTTACATAATATTTATGTTTTTAATTATTTTTGCCAAAAATTAAAACAATATGAAAATGAAAAATGTTAATGTATACATATTAAAAGAATGTTAAGCTGTAATAAAGTGCAGTATGTATTGAACGGCAGATCAATACAGTACTGCACACAGTGGAAATGCCGTATGCTACTGATGCTTGTGTCAGCATGAGACTGTACACAGCACACTGCTGGCTGATGGGATGAAAGGCAACAAACTACGGCACTGTGTTCTGTACCCCGAGCACTGATTGGCTCAGTGACTACCGTATCCGTCTGTTTGCTCTCCTGCGCTGTGCCCAAATGTTCAGCATCTCTCCTTGTCCACTTCACATCAAGTACCTATATAGCATTTTACATGTGGTTAAAATTACTTAGGTTTAAGAGTATAAAAAGTGTTTCAGATCAGATGAAGTACTGATAAGAGTGTGGGAAAGGTCACTAAGAGAGTCAGTCAGGTTTGTACGGGCCTGGGAAGGGTTTATAAACCTAAAAATATATACAGGGCTGGGGATATAGCTCAGTGGAATAAGCGCCTGCCTAGCAAGCGCAGGGTCCTGAGTTCAATCCCCAGTACCGCCAAAAAAAAAAAAAAAAATACAAATACTAAAATAAACGTAATGCCATGATTTTGCGGATTTTTGTGCATTTCAGGGGTCTCTAGAACGTCACTCCTGTGATAAGCGAGGGGTTGCTGTACACCATATTAACAGAAACAAAGAAAAAACCACACCATCTTCTCAACAGATGAAGAAGGAGCATCTGACAAACTCCAACACCCGGTCATAATAAACCCTTCAGAACACTGGGTGAGAGGGTGTTTATCTCAGTCTGATAAAAGTCATCTATTACAAACCAACAGCTAACATCAGTGCTACAGGGTTAAAAATTCAAACTTTTCATTGTAAAAGCAAGAGCAATAGAAGGAAGTCCATTATCGCCTCTCCTATTCAATATATTTCTGGAAACATTAGCCAGAGCAATTAGACAAGAGAAAGAAATAAAAGCAATAAGGCTAGGAAAGAAAGAATTTAAAATATTATTTTCAGATCACATGATACTCTACATAGTAGGCTCCAAAAGCTCCACCAAAATATTTAATAATCAAATCAAGTAGTATAACTGGAAATAAACTCAACACTCAAAAATCAATGCCATTCTTATACACAAGCAAAAAACCCATACAGAGAAAAATTAAGGAGACCACACCCTTCACAACAGCACCATACAAAATGAAATACTTATGAGCCAATCTAATACAAGAAATAAAATACCTGTATAAAGAAAACTACAGTGTTCTGAAAGAGGAGATCGAAGAGGGCATCAGAAAATGGAAAGATAATGCTTGCTCATGGATAGGAAGAACCAACATAAAGAAAACGGTCCTACTCCTAAAACTTTTATACAGATTTAATGCAATCCTAATCAAAATACCATTAGCATATTTCCCAGGACTAGACAAAACATCCCTAAAATTTATTTGAAACCAGAAGAGACCTAGAAAGAAAAAGCAATCCTGGGCCACAAAGGCAAAGCAGGAGGCATCACTGCCCTGAGCTGAAATTATACTGCAAGGCAACTGTGACAAATCAGCATGAGATTGGCAGAAAAACAAACCTGCCAATCACGGTAACAGAATAGAAGATGCAGATGCAACTAAAAACATACTGAACCACCTTATATTTAATAAAGGACCCAAACATGTTCACCGGAAGAAAAATAATCTCTAATAAATGGTGCTAGAAACCTGGCATTCCTCATGCCAAAGACTAAAACAAGACCCATCTCTATCACCATGCAGTAAACTAAAGTCAGAATGGATCAAAAACCTAAATATTAAAACATAAAATTAAATATACTGGAAGAGAAAATGGAAATCTTAAAGACATAGGTATAGGCAGATATTTTGTGAACACAAAAAACACCATGCAGGGAATACAAGAATCAACAAGTGGGTTCTCGCCTTATTTAAAGCTTTTCCACCACAAAAGGAGTCACTAACAAAGTGAAAAGGCAACACATAGATGGAGAAAAAGTTACAGCCAGTTGTTTATCAGACAAAGGACTTCTATCTAGAACACATAAAGAATTGAAGAAATCAGACCCCCCAAATTGAAAGGCCCAATCCAAAAATGGACATCTTAGATAAATACACACTTCTTAGACAAAGAAATATAAACAGCAAATAAATATATGAAGAAAATGTTCAACATCATAGGTCAAGACATGCAAATGGAAACAACACTGAGGTTTCATCTCACCCCGGAAAGAATGGTTATCACCAAGAAAGCAACTTGTAACAAATGATGCTGGACCTATGGGGAAGAATGAAGCCCTCATCACTATTGCTGTGAGTGTAGAGTGGTGCAACCACTATGGGAATTAGTGCGAAGATTTCTTAAAAAAAAAACAAAACTATTATTAGAGATCTCATTTGACCCAGGTATTCCTCTTCTGGGTGTCTTCCCAGAAGAATTAAAAACATCATACCACAGTGAATCATGTGCACCCATATTTACAGTAGCACAGTTTGTAATTTCTAAATCTTAGAAACAACACAAATGTCAATCAACTGAGGAATGGATAAAAAATATTTATGATATAATGGAATACTACTCAGCCATAAAGAAAGATAAACTTGATACATTTATGAGTAAATGGGTGCAACCGAAAACCATATTCAAAAGTGAAATAAATCAGACCCACTTGTGTAAATGTCATTTTGTCCCCCTGGTGTGAGACTCTTAAAGAGTAAACAGTATCCAAAACGTCCAATAGATATTGCGAGTAGGGAAAAAACTGGTCCAAAAGAAAACTGTTGGAGAAAGGAGAAAGGAAGGAAGGGAAAGAGGAAATATATATATATATATACAAACTTATACTTCTGATGTCAACATTTCCCAAAATGGAAATATTGATAGAGAAACCTCAAGAAAACAAGCCTGCCATGGTAACTTTCTACCAAAGTAGGAAACCAAAGGTGGAGTAGATGCTGTTGATGAGTTATAACGCAACTATGATGTCACTTGAAACACAAAGCGTTGGCAAATGACTGTGTTTACTTGAACCTAAACGTGTGTGACATAAATAGTTTGATAGTCCTCCAAGAAAATTCCAATACAAAATATCATGGAGAAATGTTCTTAGAGGACTGGAGCTCAGAAGAGGTCATTTATAGCAGAGGACAGGATGTTTCTGCTCAGGGAAGTTACACAAAAGAACCATGAGCTATTGGTGAAGTGGTAGTGAATATGCAGGTGAAGCGTCACTGAGATCTACTCAGAAGACAGAACTGATACCAGTGGTGCCCACGAGGAAGGACAGGAAAACAAAGCACACGTGTTACCAGGGTGAGCAATATCTGGGAAAGGAACATGCAGTTGCCATGTGTGAGGACAGCCTTGCTTATAATCGTTGAAGCAAAGCATATTTCTATTGTAGACTTTTGTTTGTGTTTGCGTTGCAGCTCACATAAGATTTTATTTTTGATGCTATCGTTTATGTTATGTAAGCAAGCACACAGCTGATGTGAAAATGTTGATGTCTAAGTACTCATTATATATTTCATATTTTATTTCATTGATGTCTTATTTCCTTGTTAAGTGCATGTTGTACAATATAGTAGGAGGCTCTTGCCAAAGCAGGAGAAGAAAGGTGAAAGACAGCTACAGAAGAAAGGAAAGCTAAGCACATGTACCGTCAGAATAAGTGAGACATACTTCATGGCACATGCGGTTGTCACGTATAAAGACTTCCTTGAGTACAACAATTCAAGCAAAGTTTACTTGTGATGTAGAGTTTTACTGAATTTACACTGTAGTCTGTATATGAATTTATTTGTGGTGTTATCGTTTAGGTTTTGTAGGCAAGTACACAGCTGATGTGAAAATATTGATGTGTACTTTAAATACACATACATATTAAGAATTTAATACTCATTTTGTTAATATTTTATGCTCCTGTTCCATATACATTCTACACTATTATCACCTCCTTACTAAACAACAAGACCACTGGCAAATCAAGTATGTCCTTCAAAAGTGCCAGGGAAGCAAAAACCGTGTACTGTCTGTGTAAGTAATTCATGTATATGGCATGTACTGTTGTCATGTTTTCAGTCTGCCCTAGGTGTGATAATTGAAGAGAAGATTTTTTTGGTTTGTATAAGAATTTATTTGTGTTGTTCTTTTTTTAGACCTCGTATACCAAAATTAGTCAGTGTTGAAAATTTTAATAGATTACATAAACACTAAATATGAAAAATTTGATACTTTATAGGCAGAGAGTTCATGAACAAAAATCAAACCACATGGGAAATCTTTCAAAGAGTCAACAACTGGGATCTCATCTTAATGAAAAGATTTTTCACATCAAAAGAAACCACCAGCAGAGTAAAAAGAAAACCCACAAATTGTGAAAAATATTAGCCAACTGTGCCTTGGACAAAGGACTTCTATCTAGAACATATAAAGAATTTTCAAAAAATCAGGGGCCCAAAAATCAAAGACCCAGTGCAAAAATGGGCATCCGAGATTCATACACCCTTCTCAGATAATGAAATACAAATGGCAAATAAATACATGAAAAAATGTTCAACATCATCAGTTATTCAAGAAATGCAAATTAAAACAATACTGAGATTTCATCTCACTCCAGAAAGAATGGCTACCATCCGTAAATCAGCCAATAACAGATGCTGGAGTGGCTCTGGAGAAAAAGGAACCCTTCTCCACTGCTGGTGGGAGTGTAGACTGGTGAAACCACTGCGGAAATAAGTGTGGAGATTCCTCACAAAACTAGGATTAGAGGTTCTAATCAAAGCAGCTATTCCCCTTCTGGGTATTTTTCCAGAAGAACTAAACACGTCATACGACAATGATATATGTGCACCCATGTTTATAGCAGTGCAATGTGTAATAGCTAAATCATGGAAACAATCCAATGCCCATCAACTGAGGAATGGATAAAAATGCTATGGTGTTTTTATATAATGGAATAGTACTCAGCTATATAGAAAGATAAACTCTAGGCTTTTTTTTTTTTTTTTTTTTTGTGGTACTGGGGATCGAACTCAGGACCTGCTCTTGCTAGGCAAGCGCTTATTCCACTGAGCTATATCCCCATCCCCCTACTCTAGGCTTTTATAGGTAAATGGATGCCACTGGAGACCTACTCATAAGTGAGATAAATCAGACCCACATGTGTAAACATCATATTGTCTCCCTAGTATAAGAACCTGAAAGAATAAATGAAATCTAAAAGTACAGTAGATAGCATGAAAGGGAAAGAAGCCGCTCAAAAGGAAAGAATGACTGGGTTGAGCGAAAGGAGAAAATGAAGAAAGGGAAAAATATGTGTATATATACCCACAAGATAGCCAGGATAATTGTACTCTCAACTTGTATTGCTTTCTTGAAAGGAACAGTTGATTTTTAGTTATTTGATCATCCTTACATGTCTATATTTGTTTATCTAAGTAAGTAAAATGAAGATAACAGTATGTAATACAACCATTCTTTATTTTCACCTTATCTGAAATTCCATATTATTTTTAATGTTTCCATGTTTTTTCATTTATATCTCTGGGTTTGTTAATATGTTTTGGTTTTTTTCGTCTTTAAAAAATAAAATTTAAAACATTCTGTATTTTATTTTTATTATTTTTTATTATTTTTTGCTCAATAAAATAAAACATAAATTAAAATTAATAATTCATCAACAGAAATAGTCTAAATAACAAAGCTGGGTCTTATAGACCCATGTTTCTGTGCTGTTATGACAAAATTAGCATCATGCTCTGTAAATGTAGGAGCATTATGCTCCCTAAATGTCATCACCACATGTTATTACATTTGTGCCAGACTGAAACGTAAGAATCTCTATGTACAAAGTGTGGGTTGACCTCCACTATGAGGAACATGATTCTAGTAAAAGTTCAAATACACGTAGGAATTTAGCAACAATTCATGTAGTTTTTTTTAATCACCAGATTTTCAGTCATTGATAGATCCAAGAAAGATTTTAAAAGATAAGCAAAAGTGACTTGGCAGACCTGTGATTTTTCTTGAGCTGGGATATATTTATGCACAGGCAGTCTCAGTAAAGCTGCCCGGGACAGCAAAGAATATAGGAAAACTGACCTGCTGTCCTTCCAATTATAAAAACTGCATATTTTGTTTGTCTCAGCAGTTGTGAAGCTACAATATCTTGTTTTTTGCTTATATCCATTGACATTTGTGTTTCAAAATTCTATTCATCATTTTAAACAGTATTTATAAACACACATATACTGAATTTCCTGATTGTATTGAATCTAAAGTTTTAAATGCAAAAAGGATTGTGCATATCCTAAGAAAAACTGTTACTGATTTGTATTCCTGGAAAATGTATTTGAGATTTTCAGTTGTTTGACCAATAAATTTATGTATTGTCTGACTTAGAGGTGTTTTTGTGAGTTGGACTTATAACTGTAGGATTGAGATATTTATGAAGATTTTATGAATATATTTAAAAATGGATTTCTTATATTTAATAATGCATTTCTCACTTCACTATGTATATTATAAGTTATATTATCATTTAGTATATAAATAAAAAAATAATCTAATTCTATTTGGTATCCCTTGGGCAATTTTTATTTTAAATTTCATGCTCTTAAGGATTTGACAAATACTGTCAATCATTTTTAAAAAATATATAACAAACATTAATGTGTTACATTGTTCTTTTTTTTTTTAAACATAAAAGTACAAAAACATATTGACAAACAGACACCAATTATCATAAAAAATAGTACAATCACAACTAATCTATAGACAAGGTGATATGGTCTCAACAGTGGTTATTGCTTTATCCATTGATATCTTCGAATTGTAAATGTATGAACCCATATACAGACATGCAAATTTAGTCAGACAGTTAATC